>VYZQ01011701.1:75596-114453 GCA_013400655.1 Mystacornis crossleyi
ACCTTCTTTCCCATATCATGTCTAAACGATTGCCTCCCTGAAAAGTCCCCGTGGGACCAAATTCATGGTCCCATGCTGGCTAGGATCTGAACCAGTGAGGGCATAAGGGGATTTCCATATGAGCCAAGCATTTTATCCTTAGTCTGTGTCAGCAAGAAGTGCAGTGTAATAGGAGCAGACCTCAGATTGTTTATGAGACCCACTTTATGCATTTTGTGGGAATTAATTTCAGAGTATCTGTACTCTGCCTCTGTGGAGTGATGCCCTGTAGCAGTGGCAGTGTATTACGTGCGCTCATGGAGTGCCTTTGCCAGTGGAGTTTCAACTGAAAGGAGCCAAGTTTCCATGCTCCAGCACCACTTCTCCATGTGAACCCTAGCATGGGAAAGGGTGATGAGTGGGGAGTTGGGCTTAAAAAGCATGTTCCTAATCCAAACTAAAATTCTGAACAGACAAAACCACATAAAATGGGGGTGGCAGGTGCCTCAGAAGCCTTCCCCTTCAGCCTGCTGGTCCTTTCCCACTGTGCTGAATTACTTGCACCTAAAGACATGAAAACATTATCCAGCCCTGCAATGGTGCGTGCCCCTTTTGGAGGATGTACATCAGAGGCTGTGCTTCTCCCTGATACCTCATTGTGAGCCCATGGCCTGGACTGTGCCCTGACTTGGCAAAAAACTTCCTGCCTGATGACAAACTCACAGAGTAGTTCTCCCAGCAACACAAACTCAAACACCAACCAGGGCTGAATGCCAGGGCTAAAGACCATTACAAAGAGTGGAGATCACTGAATCTAGAATCAGATTTGTTTCAAAGCTCAACAACTCAATACTCAGTTTGAACCTGCTGTTCTGGACATGCTTTATTCTCCTTTGTATCAGATTTTCTCACGTAACTCTGGTAAAGTTGCATTAGCTTTGCTTTGAGTTTAGAAGCAAGCTCTTTATTTTCTAGAAATGTAAATGTATTGGCATGAGAAATAACCCAGAATGGTGCCCCAGATGGTCAGAAACATTGATGACACAAACTACACATTTTTCTGTTCCTCATTCCCACTGCTAAATAGCATGTTACTTATCTTTTGCCTTTCCTAGAAGGGACTTGAAGATACATCCTTTCTAGTGCTCCTTCCAACATCATGGTTTAACATAATGTCATGAGCTATTCCCACTAGAAGAGCTGGGAAAAAGATAATTTGAAACTTGCAAGGAAAGAACTTCTTTTCACGGCATATCAGTTTTAATTGGCCTCAGTGCTGACCTCATACAGAATAATAAAATAGTTTTAAGTTAAAAGATCAGCAGTTTAAACAGCCTGTCATCCTGAGTGCCACCTGTTGGACAGTTTATTACATGGTTTTGGCACATCTTTGGCTCTGAGGAATGGTATTCTGTAATTTAAGTTACTTTTTTCCTTAATGGCACCTCTTTCCTTTGCTCCATAGACCTATTAGGAAAATGGCAACAGGTATGATCCTTGCAGGGCTGGCGTTTGGACTTGCAGCTGTTATAGAAGTCAAAATAAATGTAAGTAAAGCACAAGGCATTCCTCAGAAATACTTTCTTTCCATGGGGTGTTTTTTATTGATGCCTGGTAGATAATCCTTTAAGCCATTGTGCTCCTTGATCAAAATTTGTAATGTTTTCTTTACAACTGAGCATACTGATCCAGTTGCTAATGATAATTCTTACCTTGTCTACTTTTCCCTCTCTTTGTCTCTACGTCTTTCTTTCTAGTCTTTGCGGTTTTGCTGTGCTGGTCATCTGTATTGGTCTATATTCTAGATTTCCATCATCAAAGTGCTTGACAGACATCTAGTTAATGCTAGTGATTAATTTCCAAAAGGTAGTCTGTTCTCTCTCCTATTTCTTGCTGTAGCTTGCCTGTACTTTTCTGTTTGGGATCTTTTGCATATGTGTGGTGGTTTTGGTGTTTTTATTTAATTGTTTTTAAAAAAATTTAATTTAATTACTGTCCTGCTTTAGGGTGGGGATGGCTTTTTTTTTTTTACAAGCTAAATTGTTTCTTTGGGGAAGCAGGTGAATGCAGTCACAGGCATCAGAGACTGCCAGGCATCCCCAGACAGGATGGCAGAAAATCTCTTATAAATTCCACGTTAGCTTCTGCACATTTTTACTGTTTGTTTTTGGCTCATGATCAGCATTGTGTAGACTTTGGCTGACCTTTGTCTCACAAAAGTTACTCTAGGATTAATTTTTTAAATTCTATGTATACTTAAAATGCTCTTTTATAGTGGCTGGCTCACAGCCCTGGATTAACATCTGCTGGTTCCTCAGGTGAATCCCCTAACGAGCCTCCCACTGAAATGAGACTTTGAGGGTTCAGGTCTTTTTTTCTGATCTCTCTATGTGAACAAAGAAATGCTCTCATTGCCAGCAGCATCTCTGGCCAAGCACCAAAGTTTGCTCTGGCTGTGGGTGACTCCTCTGGGCAGAAGCAAGGTGAGTGAGAGGTCCCCCTCTGCCTGTGCATGAAAATTTTACCCTAAAGGCCATTTTAAACTCTAGCAAAGAGGAGGATAAGCTGGTCCACCTTCACCTGACTGTGGGTAGCAGAAGTGAAATGCTACAGTAGTGGAATTTGCTGGATAATATTAGCAGGCCTGTTGGTCCAGAGCAGCATACAGATACAGGGAAATCAGCTTGCTCTGTCTTCTGTGGCAGTGTGTCTCCCCACCAAGTTAGGTGCAAAATGCCCTGCTTGCAATACCCAAATTATCAGATAAGATAGAAGAAAAATGAGTAGCTCTGCAGTACTGCTGGCAGCTACTTGAAAATAAAACGAGAATAAGAGAGAAGTAAAAAAAAAAAAATTCACTCTGCAGGTAGTACAAGGCTGTCACTGATTGATGTACTCTCTCTAGGAAACGATTCCTGACAGAAGGAGATACCTCAGTGCTGGAGGCATCAGCTGCCCTCTCTCAGAAAACAGGGAGTAGTATCTATATAGTCGGCTGTATAGATAGCAAAGTGTCCAGTAATGCAAATCACTGATTACAGACATGAAGCTGGACTGGGATTTTCAAAACTACTTAACTTCTGGTCTGATTATTTTCCCAGTCACTGACTGCGGTGGGAAATAATTATTCTGATTACTGCTTTTGAAAGCTAAACACAAATTTTTCCATTCTGAAGTGGCAGTTGGTTAAACCCAGGCATTAGGGAGCTGTATAATGAAAGCTGTGACATTGTTCTACCTCCTCAATAGGTGTGTAGTCTGTACACTTAGTGGTGTGAAGAGCAATTTTTGGGAGGAATGATGGGTTGGCCATTGAGTTACTATGAGGAAACCTCCCTAAAAAGGATTTATGTTCAGTTTTCTCTAAGTGCAACTTCTGTTGAGAAAGGGATGGAAAAGTGTCATTACAGAGAGGAAGACTATTATGGCTAAAAATGAAGAGATATTAAGTGCTAATAAAGCATACAGATGGCACTTAAAACCTTTTACTTTAATTAGGAAACCGATATGCCTCGACTTGTCCCAAAAGAAAGTTTAATTCGGGTCCTGAATTTGGCAGAGAACCCTGTTCAAGTGACAATCCAAGAGAAGGACCTATTTCAGCAGCCTGTGGAGTCTTTTCAGGTAAGAATATACTTGGGACTGAAAGGCCTGACTTGCATGTCTTTGAAGAAAGGATGGGCTTTTTTTCAGGCATTTTCTAATAAAGCCCACAGATGCAAAAGCTTGTTCTGCTCCATCGCCTTAGAAGTGCATGGGAATAGCTTTACAAATGAAGCATAATATTTCTGTTACATGAGACAGAAACTGAATGTTTGGAGACCAATTTCCCTGACAAAGGTTACACCTTACATTCACCTGTAATTAGGAATAAAGGATAACAGAATTACAGTCTCCCTTAAAGAGGGGATAGTGTTGCACTTGGTAGGAAAAGACAGATCCTTTCTTATCTAAAGAAAGTGTAACCAAGTTTATTTTCTTCCACAGAACCCAGCTGAGTACTCAAAATTAATATTGAATGGAGAGCAACAGAGCCTTCACTTCACCCTGCACCATCAAGGATTGACTCTTGCTTTTAACTACACCGTGAAGGAAAAATCAGTATACAGCTTAATTGTTTTTGAGGCAGAAGGAAGCCTATCAAGCCGCTTAGTGAGTGTGGGAGTGAAGTGTAAATACAGTATTAATTCAATGGCTGTGATGCTGCAATGGGGTAATAGGCTCATTAATTCATTTGCTCAGTTGCAATGTCTGTCTGATTGCTCTCAGATGCTCTAAACCTGACTTCTTAGCTAGAGGCACTGGATCTGTACACATTTCTGCTGGTTGATTAATAGAGACATTGTGGCATCTGAGAGTTTCTGGGCACACTTTAATCCACTGAGTGCTGCAGTGGGAGAGCAGAGTCATGCCTGCTAGGCAGCAGAGCTGGAGAAAGCTGGGGAAACAGAGCCAGAGATTTCCCCCCAAAGATAGTTCTATAAAGCAAAGACATTAAAGAGGCTCTAGGGTTGGCCATGGAATAAAAGCATCAGAGGAATGATTCTGGGTTTAGTTATTGCAAGTGTTTAGTGAAAAAGCACAGAAGGCCCATTTGTTTTGCTGAACAGAATAAATGATTAAGCTAATTTCAGGCTCTGCAGCAGAGCTGGCTGTATTTGGACTTTTGTGTATTTCTGCAACAATCAGAGAGGGGCATATGGGATGCGTAGGGCAGATTCTGGTATCTTTTATGCGTAGCTGTATCCTAAGAAGCTCTCTTGAAATGAAAGGTGTTATTGCACATTGTGGCAGGTGTGTAAATGCCTTCAGAATCTGTCCTCATGCTAAAATGCCCATTCTCTTTGCAGTTCCTCAGCCTTCTACCTTACAGGGTAGCCACAACAAGCATTCAGTATTACATAGTAGAAATCATATAACTGCTTTTCAAAATTAATTTAAAGATTTTATTTTGTCATAACATCAAGGTTTTTTGCTGATGATCGAACTTTATTGTTTGGAGGCTGGGGCTCAGTATCACACAAAGTTAAGTTTCCCTGTAACCCTGATGGCTGTGTGCTGTTTCCTTTAGAAACAGATACTTGTACAGTGGTCTTCATACAGTCTTTAGGAGGCAAGAGCCTGGAGCCAGGCTTGGAGCATAGCAATCTCAGAGCTCCAGAACATCTATGCTGCCCCAGCTGTCTAGACTGTGCTTCAATTGACACCCACCCTGGCACAGGCAGGCTCCCATGTACTGGTAAACAACTGTGCTGTTGGGTGATGCTACTGACCTGTCATTCACAGCTGTAGATAAGGGAGATGTGAAAGACAGTGTGGTAAATGATACTTCTCCAGCATTGCAACGCAAGGAAAGTAATGCCAGCATCACTGCTGTGTTGCAGAGCTCACCCTCAAGTAACCTCCCTCACTGCTGGATTTGGCCCACTCACTCAGGTGGGAGTGCTTTACCGGAAGGATCCAATCTGAAATTGGTTTCTTCTCCTTTGTGGGCTATTGAGTAGGCAGNTGGCTGGTCTGTCTGCAACGAACTAGAGTATTCATCTCCATGTGTCTCTCATGACAAAAAAAAAGATGTTGCCGTTTATTATGTATTGCTCTGACATTTATTAGTCACTGTGGCTATTTATTATTTAGGGCATATGTTATTTGTGGGTAGCATATTACTCTGAAGTACAATAGACATTTTATAGATATACTGAAATTCTGGATCCTTGGTCTCAGAAACTCAGGGTTTCACATCAGGAAAAATGTGGAGAAAGGGCCAGAAAATTTTTAGAGAGAGCCAGTTTCTGAAAGTCCCTTTTGGTCTGCCTGGGTTCCATCTGTGAGCAGTGCAAATTGAAATTGCCCTGCCATCTTCAGGGGACATGGTACAGCTCTGGATTTCTACCAGCCAAGAGCTTTGCTTTGTGCTCTCTTTTTGTGACATGCAACCTCCAGGGCAGGTCTATGTCTTAACTGTGTTTTTTCAGTGTTGCACACCAAATAGGTTTCTCCAAATGAATGCTGATTAACTATCTAGCTGCTGCTCTAGCTGTGGTCTCCAGGAGAGAGACTCTCACTCCCCAGTGTGCCCATCCAGATGGCCATTTCAGGGGTCTGTATGCAGAAACTGTGAGCACAAACAAGCTCAGTGCATCTTGGTTTCTTGTGCTCTCTGCCTGCATATTACAACAGTTTAATCTCGAGTACTGAGGATCAGGGAAAGCATGAGTGATGCATGATGATGAGTATAGTAACCTAGCAGTTCCTCTCAGCTTTAGACTTCTGTGAAATCTATGAATATTAGAGGAATCAGGGTCTGAAAGTTAGGCAGTTGCAGATTTTGTAGGAGTAAGGCACTCAAGTTTATTTGTAGCTAGTCACTGAAGGATGCTAACGTGGATAGTGCTCTCTTGCTATCTCAGGATCAAGGTTAATACTTTTTTGGAGGGTGTTGCGTGCCTCAGTTGATGGGTGACTGGCTGAAACTCCGTAGCCTTTGTTACAGAGGAGATGAGGAGAAAAGGTATGATCTCCTCTTGGAGGAGATGAAATTCTGCCATTGGCTTCATTGTAGCAGGACTCCCCATCTGTGGCCTGATGTAAAGCTTATGTGAGAGTCCAGTTGATTTCCACAGACTTAGCAGCACATGTGTAACTCTAGAGACACCAGTATTGTCTGCCACACATTGTTACAAGGCAGCATTATTAAATATGTTTGATGTTTTTTTTCTTCCCCTCTTTAGATTACAGACTTGGAAGCAAAGCCAGAAAATGGTTTGGCAGCTGTTAGGTAGGAATGGCTTTTTTTTTGAGGATTTGGCGGTGGTTGGGTGAGGGAAAGTGCTTTTGTCTAATGCATTTGTATGTAACATAGCCCAGATGTTCTCAGGTTGGAATCTAGTCCACACTTCTCATGCAAGACTCGGGTGTCAGCTGTGGAGGCTTGACCTAGTGTCACCTCCCACACATGCCGTGCAGAGCTCAGAGCTACAGCTGCTCATTTCCTGGGATAGTCTGGGCTCAGATGGCAACATAAAAGAGCTCCTTCCTTGGCAAAGTGGCAAATTCATCTCACTGATGAAAGGGAAGCAGCAGTTTGGGTAGGAGCTGTTGCTATGTTCTTTGCAAACTGGCCAACCCATGATGTTCCCCCAAACTCACGTACAAGTGTCTACTAAATTGGATACAGCAACAATTTTACATCCTAATAAACAATTCGTCTGGGCACTGGGCTCTGCTTAGTCCACTCTTCCTAATTTGAGCTACTCCATTTAGTCCATGAAGACTCCCGTGCTGGTTTGTGCTGGCTGCTGAGGTGCAGAAGATGTACACTTGACCAAAAAAAAAAAAAAAAAGGCATTCCAGCAGGACTTTCTAGAGAATTTGGGCGAGATGAAATTAAAAATGAAACCAAAACAATGAAATGCACCCACCACAAAAGCAAAACCAAAAAAACAACCAAAGCAAACCTTAAAAACAATGCCGAACCCCTTTTTCTGAAAGCCTGTATAGACAAAGTAGAAGAGCAGTATCTCTTCATAGCCCTGGGCTTGTGAAGGTTGCTACTGACTAAACACTTGAAGACTTGATTCAATCAGAATTGTTTTACATTTTCTTGTGGAGTTTTTTGACAAAATCCCCATATTTTCACAATTTGTAAAGAATTTTCACTAGGAAGAAACTATTTTTTTCCTAAAAATTTACTTTGGTTGAGCACTCGACTAACTTCAGGGATTTCACCCCCATTTAAAGAACTGAAAACCAAAATATTTTAAAACATAGATCAAAGGAAAAGCATTTGGTTTTACTAACATTTTTCGAATTGCCAGAAGGAAACTATTTTTGTCTGTGAAAAATCACCAAACCAACCATTCCCATGTAAGTTTTTGTTTTGATGAAGATACCATATTTGACTAGAAAACTCCTTCCCACTGGTAGAAACTCATTGACATCATGGTGCACCTGCTCATCAGGACACACAACTTCAGAGTTTCCTGTGGTAGGCTGAGGCTCTGTTCTCTCACGCAGCCATAGAACAATCTGGGTTGAGATCACCTTGTCCCAGCACCCCTGCCATTGACAGGGACACCTCCCACTAAACCAAAGGCCCATCCAGCCTGGCCTGGAACATTTCCAGGGATGAGGCATCCACAGCTTTGCTGTTCTAATGTCTCACCACCTTCATAATGAAGAAATTCTTCCTAAAATCTAACATAATCTAACCCTACCCTCTTTCAGTTTGAAGCCATTCCCCCTTGTCCTATAACTCCATACACTTGTAAGAAGTCCTTCTCCAGCTCTCTCGCAGGACTTCTTCACGTATTGGAAGGTGCTCTAAGGTCTCTCTGGAGGTTTCTCTTCTCCAGGCTGAACAGCCCCAACTCTCTCACTCTATCTTCATAGGAGAGGTGCTCCAGCCCTCTGATCATCTTCGTGGCCTCCTCTGCATTTGCTGCAATCTTTGATGGTCTCTGAGATTGGATTTCCTGGAGGTTCTAGACCAAAAAATGTGAGGGTCACTTTTCACAGGAAAGAGAGTAAGAGGGTAAAATTATACAATAGGGAAACTAGTCTTGTATTGAAAAACTAGGGAATGAATTAGACAAATATTTTGGTAACTTACAGGAGAGACTCTCATAACCTTATGGAATTACAGAATGCTTTGGGAGAGTAAGCAGACTTCTAAAGTGTCTGCTGTTATGCTTCTCCTGCCCTGTCTGACAGGTCAATGAAATATGGTTTCTTTGCAGATTCATTAATGGTTTGAGCCAAGATGTCAACCTCACCATTGACAGCAAAAGGTTCATTGCTGTTCAGAGAAACTACAGTGCTTCTGAGTACTTGCTGCTGGAGAGGGACATGTAAGTCTCCCTTCCTGAGCTGAAGGTCCTTACTAAGGCATTTACTTGGATACAAAGAGGCTTTTCTCAGTCTAATAGCAAAACCTTCATTGCTGTTGTCTTGGCATGTGGTTGTGGGGCAGATGTTTGTAAAAAGCAGAATTATCAGTTCAGTGCAGAGCAGGTGCTCTGGGCCACTTGTGTGTGTGCAGAAGTTTTTATTCACATTATGCGTGGGCCTGGAGGGAAGAGACTGGCCATTCCTATGCATCTGTCAGTGGAGGAAGGTGGGGCACGGTAAAGTCTCCTCTGCCATTTGGTGCCTGCTTTATTTTGTTATTCTCTCAGGCCGGAGCTCCTAGTGTTCGGGTGCTCTCGGGGAAAGGCCAGTCCATACTCCATGCTACAAAGTGTTGGTATGTGGGCTGGTAACATGCAGTAGCATTACGTGGCTTTGCGGGCTGGGCTTGTTAGACAGGGGCTCCATATGGCCTTGGTTTGGCAGCATTGGAATTGGCTCTTGTAGGGTATTTCTAGCATTTCCCATGTTTCAAAACAAGCTTCATGGCTTTTCGCTGCATCAGCTCCATCCAAAATATTAATTGCTGCAATTTAGTAGGATGCAGCAGCCATTGTGGCAATGCTGCTGAGCCTCTGTGCCATCTTACACATCCAAAATCAGAAGAACAAATATGAAGGCTAATTTGCTCTACTGAAAGTAAATAAAGTGGCTTCCGGGTGCACATCTCTGAGTTCCTGTTGACTACTTGTCTGGCCTACAGTTCCTGAAGAAATGGAGCAAATTTTGGGAGGAAAATAAACCTGAGGGGGAAAAAATAAAATAAATCAGCACTAAGAAGAAGCAGAAGCCATTTAAAAATGTTAGCAATGGTCATTAGATGACTAGTCAGTGTCTAAGTGCTTCTGGAAGGATAAGATGGCAAGAACTCCAGTGACTGATGTAAATGCTACTGCATCTTTACATCTTGCACCCTCCCTGCTCCATTTCAGGGGCATGTTTGATAGCTCTGCTCTGTGTTCTTTGTTTGGGGAACTAACTGGGAAACACTGTCCTTCATCCTTTTATCTAGATATAATAATGGAAAATGCATAACTGAAACAGGAGAGTTCCCACTGAAGCTGGGGCTGCTTGACTTTGGTGCCTCATACACCGCTGTGATAACTAATGTAAGTGTTTCTGTGATGGTAACACACTCCTGTTCTACTCTCTGGCAGTGCTTTTGTTCTTGTGTTGGTGGCTCTCACTTGCTTTGTCCTCTCTGTGATCCCTGGGCAGCAGCCATCTGAAGGCAGTCTATTATGAAAGGGATAGTAAAAGGTTTTGGTACCCACATCAGCAAGGTGGGTGTGTATTCATTCCACCTTACACTGTGATCGTGTCAGATTGCATGGGTAAAAAGAAGTAAAATCTTTCCCTGGATAGAAATCCTCCATAGAAAATCACGTGGTCTGTGGTTTGTGCTGGTCTCATGCCATGCTTGAGTTAACATTGACCCAGAGCACTCCAAAGAGTTATTACCATCTGCCAAGAGCTGACTCCACTTGTGGTCTTTAAAATACTGTACCTGGTGGTGCCTCACACCCAAAAAACGGCAGAAACAGTCGGCTCTATCTTCACATTTAGCTTACTGAACTAAAGACTGATCTTCCCAGATTCGTAGATTATGCATGGGTGGAAGAGGCACAAAGTCTTGAGGGAGGAGGTTGGTGAGGTTGTACATCTGTTTCCTCCTCTCACCTACTGTACAGCTAATTTGGAGCCTGGTGTAAAGTCAAGGCATGGTTTTCTGAACAGCCTAGCCCTGATGGGCTCTGAGCACTGCTGAGAGGGTGGATTCCTTTCCCTGCCTGCCAGCCTCTCAGACACTGCTTCAACCCTGGTCCAGCTGGCTGGAGCCACAGAGATGAACGTGATCAGCTTAGTTCCCATTTTAACCTTTCCACCACAAAGGCATACGGACAAACCGGGTCTGACAGGACACACTGCAAAGCTGCCCTGTGAGACTTTGGCTACTGTGTTGTGCTGAGCAGAGCAAAATGTTGTCAGCTACTCCTTGGCAGCAGCATTTCCCTGTTGGGCAATTAATGGGAGCTGTTCACGTCTGCAGAGTCCAAATACATAGGGGGAAAAATATAGCCGTGAAGCACCTGGCATTTTTTTTTTCCAATTCCAGTAGCTGGAGTGGGATGTACAGCCCTGAAGGGAACAAGCAGATGCTGCCATCTGTAAGTGCAGAGATTTATGTACATAAAACACATACACTTGAAGTGATGTTGGCCATGGCTTCCATGGCTGCAAGCCTCTTTCACCAGATGAGAAACCAGATAGAGAAGTTGCATGAAAAATATTACGCTAAGAAAATTGCCCCAGAGCCTCTGGTAACACAAGAGTCAGGGCCAGCTGAGGTAGATGTGTCCCATGTAACTGTGGCCAAGGATTCCAGTTTGTGGTCCCATCTGCAAAAGTCGCTGTTATAGCCCTGGCTGCTCAGGGTGGCTCTGTGCCTCAGCCCTTCTGAACCCTGTGCTAAGTACCTCAATATTTTTGAGCCTCTGTTTTTCCATCTCTCTCTCTGTGGTTTCTGCCTTCTCTAGAGAGTTAGTTTGCTTGAGGCCAAGATCACTTTTAATTATTGCAGTGATTTGTACCGAACCCTGCTCCTCTGCCAGAAATGCCATATAGAAGAACCAAGAATGTATTAATCTGCTAATGTAGCTGAACTATGAAACTTAAATCATGGGGATGCTGCCTTCTACCCAGCCTTCCTCAGTGTGCAGTTACAGAGTGGGGCTTGTGACATTTCTTTATGAGCTGAAGAGCAATGCACACCTCTCCTCTCACCCCTTTTAGCCTGCTGAAATACAGTCTCTTGATTTGCCTCCCTGGTAATGATTGGTGATTAAGAACATCTTGTAAACATCCCTTGTATTTTCCCAAGTACACTCCTCAAACACAAGGCTTTCTGCCTGAAGTCATTTCAATCTAGTATTTTCCTGGCTTGTAGTCAAATCTCTCTCAGCCTCTGAACCTCTGCATCACGGGCAATATTAATTACACCTGGGAAAACAAACGAAAATACTTAGGAATACAGGTACCATAACTATCTGAATAGATCTGATATGGGGCAGTTTTTGTTACTCTTGGCGTTCCTGAGCTGAATTTGGTGTCAATGATATCATAGGGAAGTTGTACAGTGCTGATAAAATGGGAGCAGTGACCACAGGGATGCAATGAGCACTTGCCCTGTCATCCTTTTTTGACCTTGGGGACAGCAGCAGGTCACAGGCTCTGCACTGGAACCTCACAGGCTTTTCCTAGCCCACTACAGAAGACATCTTTTTTGTTTGCAATAATTCAAGGAATTCTTGTGGTACCTGAATGAGCTGGAATGCTTCTATCCTGCTTTCTCTGCCCTGTGCAGCAGGAGTCACCGCATTCGCAACAGGCTTGGAAATGGCAGGGTTGAGAGCTATAGTTTGCTTCAAAGGCAGAGCTTTTTACCCACCTTTGCTTAAAACTTTATTTTGGTAAATTTGCTGTTGTTGTCCAGGCTAAGAAAGATCTGATCTTTCAGCAACTAATCAGTGTGCCTTTATTCTCCTGCTAGATTTCTGGAGGTGCTGTTGAGACGTGGAAGTCAGAAGACATCAAAGCCAACAGTGTCCATATGGCCTGGCAGTTACCACAATATTTATTAATATCTGCTGGGGAGGTGATGTTCTCCATTACGGGTCTGGCCTTCTCCTATTCTCAGGTACTCCACTTAAAGATAAGGGCCTTACGATTAGACTTCCGGATTCATTCCTGCATCTGCCATCGATTTGTCATACCTCCTTTGCCGTGACACTTACTAACAATCTTATCTATCCTTCAGCTGGAAGTGGGATTATAACACACCTTGCTGGGGGTCTTCAAGCTAAATTAATTCATATTCTGAAGGTACCTGTTCTCAGTGATACTTGGAAATCTCCTTTTCAGGTAAACCTGAGAACACAGAACCGAACTGGATAGTTAACCTGAAAGCTCTGAATACTGTAGTATCAGGGGTTTTTCCAAGTGGAGGATTTTGTGATTTGTATTTTTCAGTGATATAAAGGCAAAGGTATCTCAAGGGCTACAGGGTAGCACGAGGGCTTGGCACCTGCTTCAAATTGAGAGATTGAAGGAGTCTAAACATGCAAGGTTGTTATAAGGGAGCAAGGGGTAATGAGCATGCAAGGAGTGATTTGACTGTTGTTTGGGGAGGTTTATGAGAAGAGACGACTGAGACATTACATGGTCAAACAGTTACTGAAGCTACTCAAACTTATCCCTGGAGTAAAGTGCAGATGTTTATTAATGAGGATGATTAATACAGTGGGATTATCTGTAATGGGTTGTGAAAAATTTGTCCTCGGCAGGAAATTTAACATCAAGATCCAGTCTCTTTTCCAAAGGTGTACAGCCACATGGCACCAGACTCCAAGCTGCAGGGCTTGTGTGGCTCCTTGGATGTCCTGATCGTACCATTTCAGATGATGCAGGTTGGGGATGACCAGGATTCAGCTCTGCAACAACAGCATCTCCTGCTTCTTCATGTGTCCTTCCTGTCCATGTCTTGAAAACTCCTTGTATGCAGCTGTTGAGATTAACCACAGATTAACCACTCCACTCAGAGGAAATTCTGCTATCTCCTCCTAGGCTGAGCCCACTGACACCTACACTGGGCAGGACACCAAAGGGTGAAGCAGGGCTGAAGGGTACAGCACAATTCCCACTGATCAGGCCCTTCTCCTCTTTTCAGTCTCCAGCCAGCATGAAGTCGGTGCTGCAGGCAGGCTGGCTGCTCACGGTGGCTGTGGGGAATACCTTTGTGCTCATTGTTGCCGAGGCTGCACCAATGGCACAGGTATGATTTGGCTCTTAAACAGAGGTAATGCTTTACAATGGGCTCCTGGTGCTTCTGGGTGTTGGTGTCCTGGAGACACAGCTTCTCTGCCCAGCCCCAGACTCCTGCACCCGAGTGACAGCAGGCCACTCTGAGCTGCCCCCAGCCCCTGCTCCGTGGGGCCCTCAGTGGTGCTCTCCTGGGGAGCACTGGCCCTCCCAGACCCTCCCAGTGCCAGGAAATAACTGACCTGCACTGGATAATGCTGCTGGAGCTCAGCTCTAGGCAAGCTGGCTGTGTTTGGACCTGGAACCTGGACACAGTGGCAGCCACAGGTTGAGTTGCTCACTAGGAATGAGAGCGGTGGACACTCAGCTCTTCCTCAAGGGTGTCGCTTGGGAATCCTGCCAGGCCAGCTGCCTGTGGCACCCCTGAGATGTCAGGTTTACAGGGGGAGGTTGTGGTGCAGAGGTAGTTTAATTCAGGCTGTGAAACTTCTGGGATGATGCCATGAAGGTGTGAACTGAGGCTTATTTCTGGCCAGCATGAACCTGCCTCTCCCAAAAGAATCTTATAGGCAAAAAGCCCTGCTAGATATGTTCCAGTCAGGACAGATTTGTAAGAAAAGATTTAATGAAACCAACTCAATTTAACTGTTTTGTTTCAAGAGGTATCACGTATTTGTAATTGCATTATCTGTACAAGCATTTACCAGAAAACAGGATGAGAAAGTTTCTATCTTGTGAGCCATTTTGGAAACTAAAAAATAATTTTCACCCCACTCTTTAAAAAGCTCTGCACTTGAAAGTGCAGTGATATTCTCCGGACTGAGAGTCTGGGACCTCCTGACCTGCTGTTCTTTTTTCTTTCCTAGTGGGCTGAATTTGTCTTGTTCACTGTTCTCCTCTTTGCTGTGTGCATTATTTTCTCCATCATGGGATATTTCTATGTCAGTGTGGATCCAGAGGACCTAGAAGAAAAAGAAGAGAAGAGAGAGACCTCAAGCAGAGGAAACATGATTGGTCTTGTTACTCAGAAAACAAAGCTCTAACACATCATGGGTTGGGAATTTTTTTTTTTTTAACTCAGTTATGAGAGGGTAAAAAAGAGGGTGGAGACAGTGTTTTTTTTTTTATTTTAGACCATTGCAGTCTTTATTACTCAAAATGTAGCCACCTTACAAATGGGACCAAATAGCCCTCTATAAAAACAATGGGGGTCCTGAAATCAGAGCAAAACTCCCTGGGAAAGCTCCTCAGGTATTAAAAGCCCTTATTAGTAATTACAGTGTAATTTAAAACCTGCCCATCTTTTTAAGCATGGAATGCTTTCCTGTGATTTTGCCTTAAACATATATTTAGGGCAGCAGGGAGGAAGGGTGGAAGGAATGCCATATGACACAAAAATCTGGAGACTTTAGGAGAGAAGAAAGAGGAACAACTAGTATAGGAATTAGGGAAGAATAGATGTTAGTGACAGAAGAATTTTTAATGCTACCATCAAGGACCGTAAGGGTTACAGACAGTCCCAAAAGATTTCATCATGTAACTCTCCTTATGAGTACTTCATCCCATTATTGTATATTACGAATGGTTCTGATTTATGATTTTCACCTTCAGGCTGAGAAGTAATAACAGGGAATTAAATTCTGCAGGCTAAAATATTCCCAAAACACTACTGACGAAGACATGCATGCCACCACCTCTCCGATACCCATTTTTTTCCCTAGAAGTTTTTTGCAACTGATGGTGTTCTTTGATTAGACATGATTAGAGAATTGGTTTATGCTTTCTTATTTCAGAATTCCAGACAGTTATTTGACATCTTCCTATACATTAAGCCTTTATTGGGCATTTTCTTTTACAGCACCTGTCACTGCAAGTTAGGATATGGCTGATTTCTTATCTCATGCCTCAGTTATTCCCCACTGGGAGACAAGTTGCAGTAGTTTCTATAAAACTCCAGGCATCCTGCAGTGAGTTATTTACAAGGATGCACTTTATCATTTTTTCAGTCTACAAGAAGAAACCATGGCATATGAGATTTTTCTTTTTCCTCCTTGTTTTTCTGTCTCTACCTAACTTTGGATATAGCAATTTTATTGGAATTGTGATGTAATTGTCTGATTTTCCTCAATTGCGTGAAGCTGTGATTTCGTGTTCTGCATAGGAGTAATTCAACCACTGCTGATCTAGTAAAACTCCCGAGAGAGCCCCTGCCTTCCTCTGTCACTTCAAGGCCACAGTTGTAACAGGTATGGCCTAATTTAAAACAAGGTTGTCAATAAGATCTTCAGGTTCACAGAGAATAGATTTTAAATTATGCTTTCCTTTTCCTTCTTGGCATTGGCCATAGGTGGTTGCTGGTACTTGGGTTCAGGAGATCACAAAATACACGTTTAATTTCATTCCTGTTCAGGACTAGGAAGTACACTTAGTTTGACACCTCAGCTCTTTAGATGTGCTGCCCGTGTGTATGGATCTTCTTGAGTAAAACTAAGAAAACACAGCTTTTTGGTTTCTAACTCACAGATTGCTCCCTCTGCTTCATGTCCTAAATGGTCATGGACTTCCACCACCTGCCTGCTGTGAAGTAGCATCTGGGGTTGTGCCAGAGAGGGACCATGGTCTCATCAGATAAATGAGAGCAGGCTGCAGATGTGCACGCAGGAACACTTGGGGTGGTTCAGTGCATGCAGAGACATTTATTAAGCTGTGGTGGCTGGATCTGGGCAGCTGAAACCTGCAACTCCATGGGGAATGAAGGGCATTGAAAATCACCTATTAGGTCATCCAACCTGCTTCTCAGAAGCCAAGTGAGGATTATTCCCCTCTGTTCTTTCTGGTATTGTTCTCCTGCTGTGATTCTTTATGTGGGTTCTTTCTCCTCCAAGCATTGTTGTTTTCGTAATCCCATTTTATGACACACTGTGAATCGGCTCAAGAGGCTGCTGAATCATTCTGCTGTGATTCTGTTTGACCAGCTTCCAACTTGAAGCACTAATAGAAAGCACTTCTTCCTCCACCCACTGCAAACAGAACAAAAATCCCCAAACTGAAGGAATGGCCAGGCTCCAGTAACACTGAACAAACACAATTTAGAATTATTGGAGCATTTAATTTTTATAAGCCTTGAATTTGGAAGTATGTTGGGGTTTGAGGGCATATGTGGTGAAAAGACAATTCAAAATTATTGAAGTGCTTTCCTTGGGAAGCACTTGGTAAGCAGTTCAAAGTTGCAGGAGGTAAAGCAAGATATCCAGATCTCTAAGACTACATACGCTTAAGAACCTCTTGATTTTTTTATTTCCTTATTGGCGACACTACCAGAAGCTGTCACAGACTCTGAGCTTAATTTAAAGGAATCGTTCCAAACTCATAAAACATACATTTAGGATGTCATCTGTATCTGCTTTTTAGACTCCTGATGCCAAGTTGTCCCTTTCCAAACATCTCCACGTTCCAAACCGTCACCATAATGCTGGGGGAAGGAAAAATTGCAATTCGTAGTTGGGAAGGTTATGAACAGGAAGGCAATGCTATAAATAAAGTGCGAACATGAGGCTGGGGTCTGCTCCTGCAGCCCCTCCCAAGAATTGCTTGAGGGACTGTAAGGCTCTGTTCACATTTCTCTTAGAGATGAACTGGTTACTTCTTCCCACCTGCTCATCATCACCTACTGGATGCTTTTTCCTTCTCTGATCTGCCTACTTAGTTGCTGGTATGATCCTTCCCCACTGCTTCAGCTGCAGTTGTAGCTTTGCTAAATTGGACCCATTTATTTGGTATGCACTAGCAGTTTGGAGGGATTTCCACTGGCGTGCTCACAACCAGCCAGGAGCGGGCTGGAGCTGTAACAATGAGCTGCCTCTTCTGTAGCTGGAGGAGGTGGAAAAATAGCACATTCAGCATAGCACTTCTCCAGTTTTAGAGCCACAACTCCATCCTTGGAGCCCTTGAATCACTTTCAAATGGACTCAAGACTCGATCAAAGGTTTGGGACTTGATTTCATGGAGTAGTGAGGTCTCTGGGTTTTTCTTCCATATGGTCAGCTCAGAGGTGGGGCCATGCTCAGGTCTTAATACCCAATTTTAGAAAAATATTCTTTATTCCTCACAATTCTTTGCTTTAGGATCACTGGGAGGATCCAAAGTAGTGACAGCATATGTAAAGCTGTATGAACCCACATAGAGAAGCAGCAGCCTGCTGCCTGTCCAGCTTCACCTGTCACTGAAGACTCTCAGCTGTTGGTAAAGCTTTACCTGGCACAGAATAGGGAAAGCTCACACCAACTGTCCTACAGGAATTATCCTCTCCAGCTGAGGGACAGGGAAGAGATGGTGGGGAACAGCAGATGTGTTGCTCCAAGAACAAACCTTCTTGGAGATTGCAGGGGTTTGGCTTTGCCCTGCAAGTATGTGTGTTTATCTGTTTTTCTGAAGGGTGTTTTCTGAGAAAGATCTTTCTGTGCAGAAAATTTCCCTTCATTTGCGCTGGTTGTTGCCAGTTTTCCCCTTAGCAGGTTGTAAGCGTGACCAGTGTTATTTCCAGTTTTGCATGAGATAAGTATAAAAATGAGATTTCAAACTTAGCAAAACAACATCTTGGCTGTCAGTTTCTTAAATTTACCTCTTCTTTCTGAGGCAGTCAAATGTCTTTAGGTAGCAAGCTTCTCTGTGCAGCTCAAGGGGCTTTTATCTCTCTTTTCTTCCATCTTCCTTTCACCACAATCCCAGAATTCCAGAAGATGACCCCTGGAAGGGCTGCATGGGACTGGCTTGGATGCAGCTGGTGTGTGCTGTCAGCACTGACTGGGAAGCAGGAGCCTGGCCGTCTCAGGAGCTGGTTGCTCTCTGGATACCCAAATGGGGCCTGGCAAAGGAGACTGAGGCAGGGCTGGCCCTGGTGGAAGTTGTGGTTTCCTGATTAGTGACCTGGATGTGAGTTTTATTGTGAAACGGAAATGTAAGCAAGTGAAAGGAAAATTTTCCCTTTACTTGGCTGAGGCCTGAGGCAAGGAGACTGCAGACTGATGGGCAGGAAGGAAAGAAAGGGGTGTTTGGTCAAGGTCTTCCCAATTCCGCAACGAACAGCTGAAGTTACATTGAATTAATTGCAGAGAATATGAGATAAGAGGAGAGGAAAGCTCAGATGATTAAACAGTGGATGACTTCAGGTCTTTCAGAAGAGCACTCTCCTAGCTGGTCGTGAAGGGCCATTGAGGGAGATGGTCACCCATGGTTTGAAAATAGGTTTGGCATTCCAGAGTACTGCAAAAACCATCATGAAGACCAGCACTGGTGGGTCTGCAGTGACCAGAGGAGGAGGTGCCTGTACCCTGGCAATGTCCCCACCATCCATGGGAGCCATCACTTTGGCTTCACCTTTGGGACAGAACAAACAGCTGGATGGGTATTACAGATGTGATTAGCACAGGAGGGAAAGCTACAATTAGGGGTGATTAACAAGTTTTAGCCAGAGTGATACACAGAAGAATCTCCTTTTTCCCCTGCACTGAATTTCTTTGCTGAGCTACAAGAACCACTTTCTAGCACAAGCTGCTTAAACTTTGGAGTTCAGCTCCGTGGCAAATACCACAGCTGCTGAATTTTGGGCGGTACCAGACTCTGCATTTCATTATCACTACATTTGTTATTGTACATTTTGTGATTGTGTGTACAATTGTGATACAATTTTAAAACAGCATTTAAGAGATGTCTGGTCCCAGATGTTGACAGATCTGGCCAGAGTTTTGCATGTTGATAGCTGGATTCACTAGCTGTTGATAGCTAGTCTTTCATGTTAATGTGTGTGATAAACCTCTCACGTACAAGTAGATGTGAGGCCTTTATAATTCTGCAGCAATTTAGAAAAAAAGCCCCAAAGTTCCACATGAAGCTGGCTAAACATGAACTGTGGCATTGCTTCCTTTTGGGAACTTCCCGTGTGCTTTGTAAAGCAGGGACCCTCATTCATGTCCTGCAAAGTGCCCCCCAGAGAGACAAAAATGGGGGACACAAACATTTTGCCTTGAGAAGGGCTCATGTTGCCTAATGGAAATTGCTTGAAACAAATTTTTTTTTTTTAAATCCCTCCTTCCTCACCATCTCAGGTGGATAACAAGGAAGGAAACTGTTTCTTATTGAGCTTTGAATCAGGGTGCTGCTGCATCTTCTCAAGGTCTTTTCATGCTGTGTTTTGCCAGCAGAGCAGCATTAACCTGGCTCTAGCACCTGTAGATCACAAGACTGTCAGGATGCAGATCAGCCCCACTGCAGGCTCCCACTGTCAGCTGATCAACTCTGATCTCTTCATTTTTAATGAACAGTTGTAGCAGTTATCCTGCAGGGCTCAGTCAGTCAGAATTGCTCTAAATTTAGGCCACAACTAAGGACCTGACAGATCTGTAATCATCAGGATAAATAGCTAAAGTCTCAAAAACCTGCTAAAACGCTTAGTGCTTAATTGAAATTTTAATATGTTTACAAAAAGTAAAAACCTGAACCCGAATTTACAATTCAGGCAGCGCAATGAGGAGCTGTAGCTGGAATCCACCAATGTGACAACTGGCACCCAAGATGAAGATACACAAATCAAGCAAACATCCCTTTTTAGATTTTTTTTTTTGTCATTGCATACGTTTTTCAGTCTACTTGGCCTGTCCTGTTCGATCAGCCCATGTGCGTAAAGAAAAGAAGCTGAATTGACTTGCTAAAGACACGTACCCTCTCCAAGCTGCAGCTTGGTTCTCCTCTTCTTGCAGACTCCCAAGTTAGCTCCAAATGACTCCCTTTGCTAGCAGTCAGCCCCCTCAGTCCCACATGCTGATCTTCCCACCCCACAAGTCACTTCTCACTGATGACTTTGCCAGCCCTCAGAACCTTGCTAATTCCTCCTCTCATGCAGCCTCTTTGCTGGCAGCAACAGCGTGTTTGCTTGGGAGTTGTCCTGGGTAATGGTGCCCACTTTCCTGCATCCAGAAAAGCTGCTGACCCACGGGAGAACTGTGTCTGGGCAGAGACCACGCAGAGCCAAATGTCTGGGTGGTTACAGCATCTGTCCTGGCTGCTTTGGCTCTGGCTTTTTGTCACAGCTTCGGATGGCCTGACATATCTTCTGTAGGCAAATCAGAGCACAGGGGTTATCCAGCAGCTCCCTCCCACCTATCCTGTGCCTGGTTAGCTGCCCTCAGTCAGCCCTTGTGTTGTGCCAAGCCAAGCCACATGAACTTCTGGACACACTGCTGTCACCAGCCTTGGAGCATCCATTGGTGCTGCCTGTGGCCCCAGCCTATTTACACATTATTATGGCCCTGCCCAGCCAGCCAGTTTGCGAGTCTCTCTTGCAGAGAAATGAAAGCCACGCGGACTGTGTCCATCTCAGCAGTGGTGTGTGGTCAGTGGGCTGCCTTTGCAACCATACGCCTCCAATCAGCAGGGACACAGCAGCTGGTGGAAAGGCACAACTCCTCTGTCACCAGTGCCAGCTGGTCAGTGGCGCTGGCTCTGTGGCCACCCCAGGCTTGGCCTTTTACAAGTCAGTGTTTTGCTGAGAGCCCTGTGTTATTACTGTGTATTACCATGTGCTGCCAGGCTTCAGCTGCTGAATCTTGTGGTCGAGGAGGAGCAAGCTGCATCCTGGCAGGGCACTTTCTGCTCTTTCTTGGTCTGCTTGCCCATCCCCAGTGACCAGGTCTTGGGTAATAACTGGCATCTCCCAGACCTTGCTGTGTGTATGTACCCACTCACAAATGAAGTTTCCTTCAAATGGAAGTGACTTTGCTTGGAGCTCTGACTCTACCCAAATCTGCTTGGAGCTGCTGGGAGCCTTTGTTCAGGCTCTTTCTCTGTTTAACCGGTGCATCAAAACACTTTCCAAGCAGCCTTCATGCTGTCCTCACCAAAGAAAGAAACCCCTCAAAGGTGCTGTACCAATATGGATTTTTCCTGCCCAAGTTAGAGGTGAAACAGGCCAGTGGGAATTCATCAGGCACCAGGAGCTGCTGTCTTTCAAAAAGGCAAACTGCTGTCAGTCACAGCGGCTCCCCACATGCGAGGTCACGCAGTCCAGCTCCTGCTGTGCCCTGAGCTCAGCAGAGGCCAGCGGATGCTCTGATGCCTCTCGGGGGGCTGCAGCTCCCAGGTCCAGCACTGGCCAGCCCATCTGTGTGCCAGTCATGGGCTGTCAGTGCCAGCTTTGCTTCCTGACACTTTATACAGCCCAAAATCTGCAGAGCAAAGAGAAGACAGTTCCCTCTTTCCACAGAGTGTATTTAATTTGCCTGTTCCTGCTCCTTTCTCACCCACAGCCAGTGTGATCAGCTGCCCTGTTATTTCAGGGCTGGCCAAGGAGCTGTGCAGTCCCCCCATCTCACCACTGCCTTGGAGCAAGGGGAGGTTTGGGCTTTCCCACTCTGCCCACCCACAAGCACCTTCCTGACAGCTCTCCTCAAATTCAGGTCCTCCACCTCTCCAAAGAGCAGATCCCTCATGAGACCGTGTTTTTAACCAGTCAGTCCCTTTGTGGGGATTAGCCAGCCTGGGTAATGTTTACATTTTACCCTTTGCTGTCTGCTGGTTGTGGATTTATTTTCCGAGCTAATATCACTGTTTTTCTGTCCATTTTCTCCCCAAAGGTTGTCCTGAGCCACCTGCACTCTCTATATGTAAAGTAAATAAATGGTTTTGACTGTTTGCAGGCAGATGGTCTATCCATCTTCTGCCAAAACTTTGATAGTGCTATGAAGAATCCCTCTGCACTAATGGTTCCAGCACAGTCCTTTACATCCCTACTGGAGGATTTCTTTGTTCCTCCTTTGCACCATCCTTTTGTATGTGCTGCTTATAACCAAAGGGCTTGTGCTCCATTTCTCACAGCCCGCAGCACTCCTCAAGCTTCTGTAATGCAGCCTCTGAGTTCCCTCTTCTGTTTGAGCTGAAAACTATTAAAAGCCATTGAGAGCTTCAGAACCAGCTGGGTTTTGTCCAGTAAAGTTTTTTTTTTTTTTTAATTCTTTTTTTTCCCCCCCCACTGTGTTCACATCCATCACCTACAGCTAGGGAGTGAAACACTGCTTCAGTCTTCTCCTGTCAACTCTCTCAGGAGAAGGCTGGGCTTTTAGCTTTTCCATTAAACCCTTATCTTTGATGCCTTTGGTCCTAATGTTCATTGTTCAGGATCCCTTGAAGCCAGGGATTTTGGTTCCTTTCTTTAGGTTTTTGCTTCAGTCTGCTCAGCATTTAGTAGCTGGTGTCACTGTATTACACCTCCTGGGGTCCACTGACCTGTTGGGCTGAAAATGAGCCCAGAAGAGTTCCCAGTGGTTTTTAAAGATGCACCTAGACAGAACCTGCTCAACTCTGAAAGTTTTGAGCTTCTTTTCAGCTTGTTAGGGAAGAGCAGGCACTTTTCCATGCAAAGGTGTGTTTTCATGCCTACTGCATCCTGCTCTGTCTGGGAGGGGACACTGCCAGGTCAGAGCAGCTCCAACATCCTAGCATTTTGTGCCTGCTTTCCTCTGGCTCTGCATTTTCTGGCTTGGATTTCTCTGCTCTTGGCCCTCTCACAGTTGTGATATTCACTCAGAGTTAGATATTGCCTCCAGCAATTTATTTTACCAGTCTCATGTTTTTACTTGTGGCAACACCAATAATGGGATTTATTTTGCCTTTTTAGTCTCCACTGTTTTTCCAGGTTTCTGCTGTGGTTTCTCTTGATTCAGACTGTCAAGCTCTTGTCAATTTTGTCTTCCTTCTCATGGCTTCCCGTTATCAGTGCTGTGCTTGGAGTCCAAGTGGCCTTCATGCCCCAGATCTGCAAGATAAGAAAACTTAGAAAATCATTAGGGCGGACTTTGACCGCTCCTGTCTCCATCAAAGACTAGGATTAAATTCAGTCCCTTTGATAAACTGAGCTGATGGGCCAATTTGGATTGCACATGTGGTATTATGAGCCTCATGGGGCTTATGATTAAAAGACATGAGAGAACACAATTATTTAGAGAGCTACCAGGAGATTGCTGTAGCTCACTAGTCTCTTCTTTATCACAACAAAAGAAGAGCCCAATTCTCCGAGGTGACAGGCAGCTCCTGGGAAGTGTCCATGAGTCTCTAATTGCTGGGAGGCGGCAGTCACGCTTTGATGTGTGCGATAACACTGCAGGGGGCTGGTGCTGGGGAGAAAGCCACTCTGACCATTTCTGTCCCCAAGGCACTTGGTCCAGGAGTGAAGCCTTCCACACAGGTGGCTTCTTTATATCTTTTTACAGTTGTTTGGGGTTTTTTTTCCACCATAAACTTCAGCTGCCTTTGCAGCAAGATAGAGCTCAGCTGGGTTTCTTTGCTGGACTGTGTCAAATCCTGACCGGCACAGGGAGCTCAGTGCAACCAGGGCTGACTCCCTGCATCAAATCTTCAAGGCTGGGCTGGATCCTGACCCAACAGGAAAAGTCATGTTAGCTTAGGCTCTGCAGCAAGCCCTGAAGATGAGACATGTCTGACTGGACATTAATACAATTTTGCCTGTTCTTTTTTTTTTTTTTTTCTCAGGGTCAGGCTGCAGAGTCGGGGGTGGGTGGTGTATGTAATTGTAGCAAGGCTATTTTCTCACTTTTTTTTTTTAAAAGGAACATTCATGCTGCATTTTAATTACATCATTTAGAACATGTCCAAATAGCTTGAGCTCAAATTGATCTTGTTTTTCAGCCAGGAAGCTTGTTTTTCATCTATTATTATAATAAATGGGCTATTGATAATAGTTTAGGTGCAATACAGCAAAGCTTTGTGTTATGCATCAGCTCTGGAGGCTCAAAATTTTCTTATTATCCATTGCTGACATGACAGTTTACAAATATTTAACAAAAAAATTACCAGGTTTTCCTTGTTCCCTCTTCGTTTGCAGTCTCAGTCCTTTTGACAGCTGAATTCAGGATTAATGATGATCTTGTTTAAGACGATTGTTTGCAAGCAAACAGTTTTATTCTCTAAACCTACAAGTACAGTAGGAGAACTAACACTGGCACTTCGAATTAAATGTCATCCTCAAAGCAAATTTTTTAGCTTTATTCCATCCAGTTCTCCAAAGAAGAAATCGGATTTGCCTGGTAAAGACTTGTTAATAATTTCTTAGGTTATGTAGTCATTTTAAATATAGACAGTTAACATGAAGGGCTGGCAAAAGAAGTATTTTTTTCTCTGCCAGCCCTGAGCTTGCTGGGTCTATTCAGGATGTGTTTGAAGTACTTTCTGAGCACAAGCAGGGGAGTAAAGAGACCACCTTGAGCCTCCATGGAAAAGAGAGGTCCAGAAGGACAAGCTGGATTTGGTTCTCTGTGAAGCACTGGAGGCAGCACTGGGAATTCAGCCCAGGTCCTGGGAGTGGTAAAACATCCACACTTTGCAGCAGCTTCTCCTCCACCTGCTCCAGGTCCAAGCACAGGGTGAAGGGCACAGAAAGGGCTGACTGGGAAGGTTGTTTCTGCTGTAGATGGCTGCAGGTGAAGTGAAGAAGGTGCTACACTCCCTGGGAAAGCCTGATGCATCCCCAGGGGAATCAGGGCATCTTCTGGGAAAAAACACAGCGCCGGAATAGAGACTGAAAGAATGTGTGAAGCACCCCCTTCAGAGCTCGTCCTGGGCACAGGGCCATCCCTGCCCTGTGGTTTCTGATCTTGGGCTTTGCGTGCACAATACAGGAATTCACTGGTGTGTGGGCCTGTCTTTGGAGATGAGAAGTGAATTTGTTCTCAATAAAAATCACTCTTTGTTGGCAGAAAATCTGTGAGTTGGGTTCCCCAAGGGCATAGTGTTTGAAAATCACAGATGATTAAAAGATAACACATCTGAGGGTTAGTTTGGGGGTTTTTGCTTAGGTTTTTTTGTTGTTGTTTGTTTGTTTTAGTTCTTGTGGAAGATCTTTGTTTGTTTGTTTGTTTTTTGGGTATGACAAACTGAATGCCAAACATAAATTTCTCCACAACTGACCTGGACACAAATTTTTTGTTTTAATGCAAGAAAATCTGAGACTCTCCTTAAAAGAGGAGGCCTCCCACCTGAGTTCTAGAAATACCAAATGTCACACTAGCAAAAATGACTGAAGTTGGCAAGTCCGAGTGTAGTTTATCACATTGATCTTAAACACAAATAAGCCAAATCAAACCAGACTTGATGAAACAGAGTAGAAGCATGCTTGGCTTGAAATAATGTGTTAATAGAGAGTATTCCTAAATTTTATTTGATAAGCAATAAAACCACAGAGTCACAGTGCATACAGTCTGTTTGTGCCCTCTGCTAACTGCCCACCGTTGTTTGCAATGCAAGCACTCATTACTCACTTCCCCTGGAACCAGTGCGGCCAGCAGGGACAGGGACAGGGCACAGCTGAGTATGTCAGCATCTCTGCACATGTGTTTTCAACCCTGGAATAATCCCCATCATATGGACATCTTAGGCTGGTATTTAAGCCTTCATATCACTTCTTTTTAAGGCTTGCTTAACACTTTTCCAGTTGATTGATACAGCATCAATCACAGTAATATGCCAGCTATGATGTTCCTGTTAATAACTGTTGAGGAGATGGGTGGCTCAAGGCCCTGGGCTGAGCACAGGCATTTTCCTTGCAAATGCCAGGGAAGATTTACTTGCAACTTGCAAAATGTGTGGGGCAGCAGCAAGAAACTGCCCATCATTCCACCCCCAGGCACCTCCCACCTTGGGAATGTGCCTGTCACGGGGGTTACATCTGCAGCCTTTTTCTGCCGTCGGGGTTAAGGCTTTGAGGAAAAACACGCTCATGTGCAAGTTTGTGAATTGCAGCTACCAGCTGGACACACCAAGGGTAAACTGGCTCCAATTACCGGCTTTGCTTACACCAATTGCTATGTATTACAAATCAAGCCACTCACAAGGAACCACACTATTAAGCTGCTTTCTCATAATCATTAATTATAAAGATACCATCACTCATGTTTGTAATCTATGAACTGTCCTGTGATAGCTGATTTACTTTTTTTTCAGTTCAGTGAATTGTGTTGGTGAGGCTGCAAACAGTGTTGGTAAGTGATTCCCACAGGGATCTGCTCCTGCAGGTCTGAGCTGGTGAAAACCCCTTTTCATGACACAAAGCCAGCACAGTGACCTCGCAGGTACAGATTTACACTCCCCCCATCCTCCTGGCCACCCTGCACAGTCTCTGGGAAAAGCTCAGCCCAAATGTGTCCTGCAGGAGTAGCTCAGGTAAATATTTGATACTCTGACAGTCAGTTTAAAGAGAAGCTTTCAGGCCAAAAGGATGTCACCCTAAAGACTTTCTTTGGCATGCTGAGCATCCCAAAACTTTGCTGGGATCCATCACTGTGTGTATTGATTTCTCATTTGCCGTCCCTAATGTGTTTAGGTTCAGAGTGGCACCACAGTGGGAGGGGCTCTTAAACCCCTCCCAGGGCAAAGGCAGCAGCTATGGGGAAACCCCGTGTTTTTTCAGCCCTCTCCTAGTTCATCCTGGTGGTGTTCAGCCTTCCTTACACACCTCTGCACTCTCCTGCTGCTGTGTAGGGCAGCCAAATGGGTCAGAAGAGGAAAAGCCCTTCAAAGCTGCTCATCCCACCGGGGTCACTTGCTGCCCAGATTGGTCATGATGTGAAGACTGAGCTTCCAGAAGGATTTGCCACCCCAGCACCTGGGACAGTCCTGCGCTGTTTTCACCCATTGCTGCTTTCTGGACAGATGTGTCCCAGCTGCTCGGTCTCCTCAGATGTACACACGAGTCCATGCGTGTGATTGGATCACTGATCGATGCTCCACAGCCATCTGGATCTAGGGAAGAAGTGACAAATCTCCCCCCCACAACTGCCACACCTTCCATGAGATTTTGATGAATGAGAACTTTATTGGCTGCTGGGCTAATTAAGTAGAAGTTGCATCAGCTTCTAGCTGACAGGCTTTAATTGCTCCTGAGCAGATTTTGAGAGGACCAGATGAATGCAAAAATAAAAGGAAAGACTGTGGATTGGATCCAAGGATGTCTCTGACTGCATTGTGCTTCAGCTGGAAGTTGGTTCCGCCTTTCCTTGGGGAATTGGCGTGGGACAGGGGGCTCTTGTGCTGCAAGAGTGCTGTCAGAAAAGCAAAAATTAACATAGATAGCAAAAAGGAGATAATAGTATCCTGGTTTTAGATAAGGATTTCTGGAGTCTTATCTTTGCCCCAGTCTCTAGCCTTGGCTTTGAGCACCCATCCAGTCTGTGCTCCTGTTCCCATTTGTCACACAGGACTAACAACACCTGCCGAGGGCTGAACTGCCTGGGATGCCCTGACACCACATGTATTCCTGAGACTCTTTTTCTTTTCTTTATTTTTTTTTTCCCTCCTGTTTCTTTGAAGTCTGAAAACTGCCAAAGGTGTGTCAGGCATCCATCAGCCCCTGTAGCCAGGCCCAGCCCTGTGCAGTTCTGCTGAGAGCTTAGGAGAAAGGTGCTCCCTTCCAGCAACAAGGACATTGAGACTTTGAGCCTGGCCATTCATTGGTGTAGGTCCTTTGAAGACAGGAGGTGCTGTGTGTGTCCCACAGTGTGTGCTGGCTGCCAGCAAGGGCTGCACAGCCCTCTTGGACCCTTGCTGCCATTTCCCCGTGCAGGAGCAGGGTAGGGGGCTGATTTGCATCTCTCCTCCAGGCTCCTGCCTAAACCTCCAAGTGGGGTATGTGGATGGCTCAGTAGGAGAGTCACTGACAGAAAAAGTTTCTGGGTACCCAAGTTTCAGGTTGGTGCAGGACAGAGATGGACCCGGTACACAGTAGATTAAAAAGTTAGCTGAAATTAGTGACCAAACCCTCAGTGACTTCAGTGGTGTCATGTTTTCCCCAGTGGACTCTGCAGTCTATATCTGGGCACATTCAGCCTAAGAGGCTTAGTTTAATTCCATGTTTAATTTATGGCATGATGGATGAGTTCTTAGCATACAATGCACTTAATTCCATTTTGGGCTGATTTATGGTGTGATGTGAACTGCACATGAAGTTTTTAATTCAGTAGGTGGTGACTCTGATCCAGTATATGGAGTGTGGCGGAAGAGATGATAAATTTGATTCCAAAGGTGATGCATCAATTTTGGTGTGAAGTGCATCAAATTTATCACATGGCACATTGGTTTCAGTGCATGACAGCCCAGCAATGGCAGTGCCAGGCCCATTAAGTGGGATGCTTTCACTGCATCACCAGTGGTCCCCCACATCCACCACCTCCTCAGAAGAAAATGGCCCTTGCTCTTGGTCTTTCATTTGATCGTGCAGGACTTGAAGAAAACCAGAAAAATGGCCCATTAGGTGCTGGTCAAAATATTTGTCTTCAATTTCACACATGCACCAGTTAAGGGCTTTTGATATCCCACCTAATTTCAAGTCTCAGGAAGATACTGCTGCTCCTGGGAACCTCGGCACCAACCAGCAACTTGGCTTAATTTCAAGTTAATTTTATGACTCAGTATCTTTGCTTTTAACTCAGTGTCTGGCTGATCCACACTGCTGAATGGGGATGTGGAGCTTGAGTCCTCTCCAGGAAACTGGGCTCTTCAACATCTGTAGCCTCTGAAAGGTGTTTTAAAAAACCACCCCTGGAGAAAACTCCTCCTCTTCTCCCTCACTCCTCACTGGGGATGCTTTTGGGATGAGACTTCCTGGCTGGAATAAACCCACATCTTGGTTAGGAGTTCCTAATGGCATTCAAGCAGCAGTTGTTTGGGACTTGGTTCACATAAACAGGACAGCCTGGGGTGTGCTGGGCACTGAAGGACTCCCAGTACCCATGGTACCCAACCCCTTCCCCATCCTCACTCTCCATTACACCAGCACCACTCAATGCAGCCGGGCACTGCAGGGCATGGCAAATCACTAAGGCAGCCAAGAAAGATATGAGAGGGCTGATGAGAGGATTTGGTGACAAGCTGAGCAAGAAGTAATTACTTTTCTTCTTCTCTCCTGCTTTTGTTGCCACAGCCTCTGTGGCAGTGAGGATAAATGCAGTGTGTTAGCAGCAGTGAGTGGCAGATTCACTAGGCTGCAGTTTATAACATTGTCCTCCCCAAAACCTCACTGGAGGGCATTATGAAGTTAGCTTTATAAAGGGGGGTAAAATTATGAGAGGGTCCCTGTGGAAAAGTGTTTGGAAACCCTCAGAAGAGAAGCTGTTTTCTTCTCTCCAACTGTCTTGTTGAGCTCTGAGGGAGAGTTAGTGCTCATACACCAGATATTAAATTCAATCCAGTGAGAAGGAGCAGATGTTGATGTGCCAAGCCTGTCTGCCACTACATCTAATGCATAAGGATGGCTGAAAAATCTTCCATCAAAATGTTTTGATTTTTCTTGAAGCTAAAATAAACTTCTGAAAAAAAACCAACAACAAACCTTCAGGGCAGAAAACTTCTGGCTGAGAAAACTTTGTCTTCAGACTGTTGATAAAGGGTTGCTGCTGTCAGAGGGGATAAAGAGGAGGATGTTTTTCATCAGTCGTGTTAATCTGATCTATCCCTGCATGCAGGCTTGTGCAGACAGATAAAATAAAACAGATCCTGATACGCTGATGAGCCAAACTCTATCAGTTTCCAAGGGACTTTGAGCTGTCTGGATCGAGAGGCAGGGGATGGATTTGCTTTGAACTTACCTCCTGGTGAAGGGTGTTAAGCACTGGGAAAGGCACTTGGGCTAATGTGCATCTGGTCTGCCTGGAGGGAGCTGTTTGCAGGCTTGGTCTGTGCTCTGTGCTCCCAACGCCTCCCCAGCAAACAGGTGCTGCTGCTCCTGCTGCTCACAGCCCAGTCCCGGCAGGAAGAGGAAGCTTTCGGCCCGGTCTTCCACTCTACAAAAGGGTTAAAAAACCTACACAAGCACGTAGTTCAAATGGTTTAAAGAGTACAAGGGACAGGAAATGCTAAAAGTCAGTCCTTTCAATAGCAAAAATGCTCATGAATCTGGACTCCTATTTCAGCACCACCTTGCAAACAGCTTTGTTCATGAACAGGGTAAGAAACGCTGGGTCTGGGAGGTTGCTGTGCCTGTTCCTCTGTCCCCCAGGTACCTCCCTGAGGGGAGGCTTGTGCTCCACTTCACCCTGGCCAAGGGGCCCAGACAGGCTCAGGGATGCTCCCACTGCTGCCTTCCACGGTGAATCTCACTGAGCCTGATTGAAGCCGGCACCAGGAGAAGGGCAGCAAGGAGCATCCCAGCTGAACAGCATGGATCCTGCTCCTGCACCCCAGCCCACTGAGCCCCTGGCACACACGCTCCTGCAGGACCATGGAGGAGCATCCCAGCTGCAGAACGTGTTTAACTTGTGGAGAGAATTTATTTCTTTGTTTATTTGCTTTGCATGGGAGACAAGGCTGCTGGTATAATGTGGAACAACCATTTTAACTGACTGAAATTTGTCCTATAAATTAATTTCCCTCTCCAGAGCATTAACCAGTCCCCAGGAACCAGCAGTTTTATGATACCTTTCCGTGTTACTCTGGGTGGATTCTGGGCCAGAGTCTCAGCTGGTGTAACTTGGCCTCACTCTCCAAATCCAGGCGATTTACATTGTCTAATGCTGTTGTGAACTTCTACAAGTCTGACAATCACAGCTGCCCTAATTTTTACTGGAGAGCTCATATGCTGTTTCAAGGTGTTTTAAAATACATTTGACTGAGAGAGGGCACACAGGTCAAACTGTATATTCCAAACAAACGTGTTTATCACTCCAAAATAAGTCCAGGCCAAAGCACTAGAAGAAAGGAGGTCCCTCTCCAGTAGTATGTACTCCAAAGGCTACTGCTCCCAGTTAGCCAGGCACCCTGGAGGCTCAATTTCCTCCTCTTTGCACTGCTGAGGCTCTCAGCAGACTTGGTGGTTTTCCTCCAAACCCTTTGACTATCATCAGCAGTGAAGCTGCTGGCACGGCAGGCTGATAGGATGGCTCCTGCTTCCTCCTTGGTTCACTCTTGTCCACTTTCCTTCCATCTATCCATCCATCCATCCATCCATCTATCCATCCATCCATCCATCCATCCACCCATCCATCCATCATCTTTTATTTAGAGTGCAACATCCTGAGACAGGGACTGTCTTTCCTTTTTCTCTTTTATCCCATTCCTTGAGTGGCAGGTTTTTATTGACTCACAAATACACACAAAGGGAATTTCTGCCCATGATCAAAAAGGATATGGTTGAGCAAATCTTTTTCCAAGCTGCTTAAGGGTGAGCCCTCACTTCTGATTTAAACTTCAGTTTTTAATTTCTGATGGCTAAAATGAGGGGTTTGTGCCTTGTGGGCCACACTGGACACACACATGGCATCTCCACCATGAGGTGGGCATCACCACTGGGGAATCTCTTTATCTTCCAAGGTGCAGGATCCCTCACATCTCTCATGATCAGATGGTCACTCTGTGCTGTTGGATTTCCTGGAGATGTTTGAGACCTGGGTGATTTGCACCATTTTGTCTCACTCCATTTCCCCACACTGCTCTGCTATAATTTTTTTCCACAGAGAAGAGGAAAAGAAGATCTCGGGACTCTGAGGGATACTCATCCTCTGCAAACAGAGTGCAGTGCACACTCAGATGGACATGGGCCTGTCCTGACTTTTGACATGTTTTCTGTGCAGATAGAGTTAAGCTTAGTTTCACCTATAAAATTTCCCATTCACATGAGAGGATGTTTTGGTTAACTGATAATCCATGATGATGAGTTTTCTATGAACCATAGGTGCTGGGAGGTTTAAGGAGAGTGTCTGTTCTCCCTGTGACATGGGGCATTTGGGAATAGCTGACTTCCAGCTGTTTTCTGTACCTCAGCTTTAAAAGAGTGGAAGTTATAAAATTTGGGCAGTTCCTTATTTGCTTTGAATCAGCTTTCCCCAATTTCTACCACCAGCATCTGGCGTTGGCACGTTTTTAATGTACAGCTCCAGCTTGCACACAAAATTGAAATTTTCAGCCACACGATGCAAGCTTTGTAAGTGGTAATTGCATCAGCTTAGGATCAATGGAGCAGAATAATATCTGCCCACTATTAACAGCTTAATAAAATTAATAGTGCTGGCTCTGCCATGAATTACTTTAAAATAGAGATTGTAGGATAGTAATGTAAACAATCATTGATTTTTCTTGGGAGAGTACTGTGAATTAGATATGACTCTCTTCAGTGCGTAGTTGATACTAGACAGTGCAGAAAGTGTATCTGAGTGCCTTTAAGGTGGGTGGACAGGGAAAAAGTGAAAGGGCCCCTGTGGCACTGGGGAGGTGATTAGATAAATGAAACTAGCCCGGACCAGAAGATGAAAGCTCGGAGCCTCCTGACTCTCGATATTGCTATAATCCAACCTGACCCAATTAATAACACATTAGTGCAGGACAGGTCTGTTCAATGGTTCAGGGCTGTTAATTGAAATAGGGTGATTAATGGCATTAGAGGGGATGAGGAATACTTAGAAAAATGACAGGAGTCTGCAACCCTGCAACGGAGCTGATGCATTACTCGAGGGTGAGGGAGACAGGAGGTGGTTTTTATTCCCACTGAGATCCTGCCAGCATCCCAGCACTGAGCTCAGTGTCAGTGCCAGAGTCGGAGATCTGGCAGCTGGAAGGGCCAAATCCAGCCTCAGCCTTGCCCGTGGGCACAGGGGAACTGCGTGGGCTCAGTGGCACTGATACCCACAGGGTTTCCATGCCGGTGTCTGGCTGCATCTGGATCTGGGGCAAAGGCATCTGGAGTGAAGGTTGGGCTGGGCATGGAGTCACCTGTCTCATGGGTGCCAGCACCCACTGCTACCCTGCAGGGGGACACTGGGGCCCTGGCAGTAGCATGGCTCTGTTCCCGCTACTCACACACAGCCAGCATCCGCATTTCTCCTTCCAGAGGCCAATTTTCCTGTCGATTCCAATTAATCCCAGCGCTGACATCTCAAGGACGGCTCTGGAGGCGGCTTTGCAGAGGAGCAGCAATTTGGAAATGTGTTGTGGGACGGAGATGGCACTTTAGAGCCCAGCCTTAATTACATCAAATGGCCAGAAAGAGCTGTACAATGGCTTGAGCTATTGCCATTTGCAGAATGATTCTTCTGCAAGATTTCCTTTAGTCCTGCTCTCGTCCTGATGTCTTTTCTTTAAATTGGTGCCTATGCTTGAACTTGGGGCTCAGCACAGGGGCAGGGGCAGGTGCATGTGATGCACACCCTGGGTGTTTTCCTGGCAAAAACAAGTCTTCCCTTTCTTCTCCCAGTTAAATATGCATCCTGAAGCTGGTGCATGAGTGTGCCAGGGAAGGGGCCAGTGGACTTTGCTTCCGGGGAGCCAGGGCAAGCAAGCAGCTCATCCCTGCTCCCCAACTGTGGGGAATGAAGCATCGTTGCTTCAAGACCTGCTCTGCCCTGGTCCTTTCTGCCATTTCCACCAACCCAATGAAAGCTGAGGGGGAGGTGTCCCCCCGTGTTTGGGCCAGCCATGCACCCACACCTCCCTCCTGGTGCCTCTGAGGCCCTGAGAATTCACACCTGGTTTGAAATACCCAATTCCACAAGTTTTTAGAGGACAGTGTGGCTGATGGGGACAATTTGGGCACCTTCATTCCTGGCAGAGGCTGCAAGAGCAGCAGACACGCTGTGTTTGTTTTCCAGTCCTCAGAGGGAAAGGGACAGAACTTCAAGAGCATCAGCAACACCAGGGAGAAGTGGGTTCAGAAGGACAAGCGAAAGCACAGCTTTTAACCTGGGGAATTATAAATGAATGGAAAGACCCACAGTGCCACAATAAAACATCCCTTAAATCCTTTGTTTTCATTTTGGATGATAAAGGAAAATCATTAGGGCTCAATTAGTCATGAGAGACAGGGATCCTTCTGCATTGCACCAGCTTGAGAAAGCGCCTCCTGTTCAAGAGCACATCCTCCCCATGCAGCGAGGGATCATTAAATATCAAACACTTTATTTGTGCCATTTGCATTGCTTATTGTGCCCTTGTGCGGGATGGGAACTCGGTGGCGATAATTGATGTACGTGGATTTAAAGGCGCCTGGATCTCTTAAAACAAGCCAGGAAATGAAGGAGAGGCTCTGAGCAGCGGCGGCTGCCAGTGCTGCTTCAGCAGCACAGCAGGATAAAACAGGAGATAAAAAGGGGAAGGAGTGACAGACGAGTTCAGTGACCCTGACATGAGGACATAAGGATTTTGGGTGCATTACCTTTCACTTGGGGATGGAGAGGGGGGGACCAGGTGGGTGACAGCCACTGCCGGACCCATGTTGAGACACAGCTGTGCCACCGGTCCCAGCATGTCACTGGGGTGAACTGGTGCTTCCTCCCTGCTGTGCTGCGGGGAAACTTTGCTGCAGCAGTTCATGCACATGAGCACAAGGCCTTTAAGTATTTATAAAGAAACAGATGATGTCGAGATGCTGGGCAAGAGACTGAGAAGGTTCCCAAAGCCCTCTGCACTCTGGCCCTGCTGCAAACCCTTGCTAAGTGGCTGCTGGAACTCTTGGCAATGTCAGCATGGGGCTATGGCTTGCACTGAGCAGACACAGGACACCCCAAGAGGAAATAAAGTAAATAGCTCATTAAAAAGTCCTCCACATCAGAACAAGCTCCCCAAACCCCTCTGTCTTCCCAGAATTGACCGTGCTGCACAGAGGCTGTGATTTGTTGTTGTCAGCGTGTGAAATGTAAAGCACAGCAGCCGAGCATCACTTACTGCTTTATTATCCTTCCTGCTCACTTCATTTCTTTGCCGAGACTGCAAATGGAAGAGCAGACAAGTGGTGGCTGTGCCACTGTCCCTGTGCTCAAAGGCAGGGTGGGCAGAGACGGCCAGAGAGGCAGAGCCCCAGGATGTCCCCACACAGAGGAGCTGCTGCTGGCACAGAGTGGGGATGAGCACACAGGGCTGTTCCTTGTTTTGGCACACGAGAGCCCATGATGGGGCAGAGAGAGCAGCTCCAAGCAGTCACCTCAGGGACAGGTCACACACTGGGGACAGGCTCTGGCACAGGGTTTCAGCAGGAGCAGGTTGACCATGGGATGGGGTCAGGTACTAGGAAGGAGATGCTTGTGCTGCCACAGGCATGTGGACAGCTCTGGAAGGAAAAGCCTGACTGAACCTGCCCAGCCTAAAGCAGAAGGAACCTGCTGAGGCTCTGGGACTCAGGGATTTAATATTTTTCTCTCTGTGCAATTTTTTCCTCCCTGCAAGCAGAGACTGCGGCAGGCTAAACAAATAAGGTGCTGTAATTTAATCTTAGACATATGCTCTTGCATTCACATTTAGGGTGCAAACCATAATATTTTGGTTTATTATTTAATTACAGAGCTTGTAAATGTAAATGGATTTAGACCCTTAATTTTAGGAAGGTTGAATTACCTTCCATTCCTTGTTTAATATTCAGGTGGAGAACTTCCATGTCTGGCTGTAGCACATTTGGGGTGTGCAACAGAGCTGGGTGAGCCAGGCATTTTCACCACTCTGTCTTTTCATTTGTAGAAGTTGGGCCAAATTAAGTTTTACTGTAAAGTGTCTAAAATTAATTAAGTGGCAGAGCATAAGGAGTTGGTTTCAGTCCTTCTTCCCCCAGCAGCACTTTGCAAACTGTGATAACCTCCCTGGTGAAAACCAGCAGAAAATTGAGCCTCCACTCACCAGTTTTCTTTTTGCACCTGAAAAGAAAAATCCTGTATTTCTGAGAATGTTCCCCTATTAGAAATTGTTTGCATAATATTAATTGTGTCAGGAAAAAAACCCAATGGTACAAGGCCTCCCTGGCTTGACATGTGAGCTGTGTTCCTGCTCAGTACTGGGAGCAAGTGTCTCATTTTGAAATTTGTCAAAAGATTTGAGCACGTGTGTGGGACTGGTGCTGGAGTATGCCAACAAACTGCTCCCATTCAGGACTGAGGCTCCAAACCACTAAAAACTGAGCAGAAACTGCTTTTGAGCCCCCGAGTCTGAGCCCCCTGCTCTTGGGGCAGCTCCTGCAGAGGTTGGTGGGGTCACCCCCACACAGCCCCAACAAGCCCAGAGTCCTGAGCCGTGTGTCTTCTGGACATGACTCCTGGACATGCCACCAACCAGCGGGACTGTTAATTAGGGGAATTGATTCCTTGCCCAAGCAAGGTGCCAGCAGGAACACTTGGGAAGGAAGTGGTTATTTAGAAAACCCCATTGCTGGGTGTTTGCATCCCCCTCCCAGCTGAGCTGTTCAAGTCAGGTATCACCAAGCCCCTGATGTGCAGGCTCTTGCCCCTGGAGGCACAGCATTGCTGTGGGGGTTTGGGATGTGGTCCTGGAGGTCCTTCCCTGCTGCCTCCCTGGTCACCCCCTCATTGTCTCTACAATTGGACCGAGGCAGGTTTAGGGATGCTTTGCTTGTACCCCATGAGAAGGGGCCTGAAAGCAAGGTTCATCCTTTCCCACTGCAACCAGAGGAAAAAGGTAATTCATTTTATCTGTTTGGAACTGTAACTGAGGCTGCTCATCCCGTGCGATTCCCATCTCCTCAGGCTGCCTCCCAGCATCGGTGATGTCTGCAGGCAGCTGCTCAGAGCTGTGAGTGACTCCACAGAGACACTGCACAGGGACACATTTAAACCTCTTATTTACCATGCAGGCAGACGCCAGCCAAAACCGGGGAGGGGGGCTGCAATCACATCCGTACCTTATCAGGCATGTGCACACTCCCACCTGGCTTTTGAGCAGCAAGTTGTGGATAGTGTAACCTCCAGGTCAGCTCTTGTAAACAAAACTCCGTCTTGTTCCGTGCTGAGTACATCACTTCTCCATGAGAAGAGTCTGTGGAGGGCCCTGCCAAGATTGGTAACATATTCTCTGGATGTACACTGAGGAATAAGTATAAAACTTTTATCCCTCATGAACATCATGTTTTAGCAAAGCCTGGTGATGGGATTTTTTCCTTTGTAATGTCATATGATTTTAAACTGCTACATTCAGGCAGATGTACATTTGGCATCTGGATGGACGATACAACATAAAGTAACAACCATCTAATTCCTACTCATCTGGATTCACCAAATAAATAATCAGAGAAAAGCACCTGGAGAAGGGAGGTGAGGGGGCTGAGCCCATGAGCAACAGTGTGCAATAAACAGCATAAGAAGATGTCAGAGTCCACATGATGGGTCAGTCTTGATCCCTCACTACAATTCAGTAATGTAAAAATACCTCCTGTTTGAGTCTGGGCTGTTTACACAGCAGGAGCATAAATATTTAGATTTGCAAGAGAAACGCTTGCTCAGCCAAAATCACTGCAAGATCTCTGGAGTCAGCAGCGGGGAGGTGTAGAGAGGCCCAGCATTTCCTTGGAAAAAAGAAAATCGATAATAATTAAAGCAGGGAGCTCAGTTTCCACAGAGAAGCTGGCACTTATGTAAAACTAACTTGGCTCGTGTTCTTCGGGGGCTGTGAAACCTCCCCGTGGGGGCTGGCCAACACCGTGACAAAGCTGCACAAGGGCCACACGTGGGGACCTCATGGACACAGGGGGTTGATGCGTGCTGGGGGGTGATGGGGAGGGTGCAGATGTCGCTCTGAGGACTGGAGGTCCTGGGGGAGCCTCCATGAAGCCAGTCCAGCCTGTGGGACAGCAAGGAGTTGGTGCAGCGCATTTTCCGTCTGTCAGGTGCTCTGTGAATGATGTGTCTGCCATTGCCCTGGCCAGGAACCACTGTATTTCCTTAAACTGCTTTTCCCCCCTTGCATTTTGCTACCATAAAGTTGGCTGTGGACCCAAGTGAGGAGGTTTCCCCCCCTGGGGGGATGGGCCTTGGATGAAAGCATGGTTACACAGGGTTTACAGACGCCCTGCTCTCTGGTCACATGTACCCAAATCCTGTCCCCATTGGCCTTTTCATGTTCCCCCACCCCGGGGAATACTCTGGTTTTCCCAGGGGTCTTCAGTCTGGTCCAGGATCCCAGCCATGAGGCTGGGAGGAAAATAAAACATCTATGAACATCTACCAAAAATATCGTCCCATGATTCTCTCCACGGGCCAAACTCTCTTCAGAAGGTTGCACCTGACCGCAACACCCAAGTCCATCTTTTGGCCACCTCTTGCCAGGGGAAAGGAATGCTTTCACTGCTTTTCAGTATTACACAGACAAGTAAACCATCCCCCACCCCAGGGAGGGG
>VYZQ01011702.1:24570-35554 GCA_013400655.1 Mystacornis crossleyi
ACTGAAACAGTCATGAAAACACATGCCAAGAAGATCATGGCAGGGCCACAACATTGCTGTCTCCACACCTTTCTGATTAGGGCCATGCATGGGGATGGGCACTTCAGCCACAGCCCCAAGCTTGTTTAGAGGTTAGTGTGAAAAAAAAGAAAATTCCGGCATGAAGTGGAAACAATGAAATGGAATGGAATGAAACAAAGTGCAGGGAAATTAACTGAAACTTCACAAAATGATACTCATTGAAATCTCAAGACTTCATTTCCTTTCATGAAATGAAGAATTTTCCTGAAAGGAAATGAAATGAGGAAATTCTGGCATGAAGTGGAAACAATGAAATCGAATTGAATGAGTATTCACTGAAAAATCCCAGAATAACTGTGAAACCAAATCTTATTTATTTACCATTGAAACATTCTAAATTCTGCTGAAGTGAACCTGTGCTATTTGGCTATGAATAAAATTAACTTCACAAGATAGAATGTGGCAGGGTAGGAACTTATAATAGGTGATAAACACAGATCAACAATAAAATTTTTTGTTCAACATCTCAGTTTTCTGGGGGATGTTTTATAACTGGATGTAGCTCTGAAATTGAAAATTTAATTATTTTTCTCTGTCCTTTTAGGACAGTACATCTTCACTGAAGTGGCCAGAATGTCTCCTTGAGCTTGGAAAACTTTCCTGAATGTCTATAGTACTGGACATCTACCCCACAGGGAAATTAATCTGAACATTTGAAAATGGCCACAATCACTTTAGGTATGTTAATTAGAATTTATGTTTGAAGTTTCTTAAATTTAGACATGCTGGTAAGAGATCTTTTCAACTAGATTCTTTTCCTGGTTAAGTCATCTTTTATGATCCCTTGGTAAAAATCCATGACAGAGGCAGAATTAAAACCCCCCAAAGAATAAAAATAAATGTCAAGTACTCCCTTAACCTTAAGTACACCTCTCTGCTTAGAAGTTTCTTTTATGTTAATATTAAATGCACAAAGGAAATAGCAGAAAAGGCTCTTTTCCAGTGTTCAATGAAATGCCAATGTAGGTTCAAGGAAAGTAGTTTTGGAGATAGATCAGCCCTGTGTGACATGACAGTTCTGTGCTGTTAAATAAAATTTGGAGTTCTGTATACCCAACAGTTAGATGTATCTGGAATGCTGATCAAAGCTCCCTTCTGTCTAAATTAGAGAAATTGCATCTGTCATCATATGTACAATTGTCTTGTAATGATGCAAGGAAAATGGAAATATCTCAAAGTGGAAAATTCATTTAGCAGAAATAGATGGAGGTGAAAGTGAGGTGGAGTAGCGGTGTTTCTCCCAGAGACATACTCTAGAAGAGGATTTACTGAATATTTACAATAACTGCATGAAGATAAAAAAACCCCAACAAAGTAAAAGACTGACTATAAAAAATGATTCTCAGAACCATTTCCTTATGATTAAATGTTGTGTGAAACTTGCAGATTCTTCATACAGAGGGAGAAAAAGTAACAAAACATTTATTTGATGTGTACTGGAATAGAGAGAAACAGTGGATCCTGGGTCCTTGGGAATCTGCTGGATTTGCTAACATAGGGGAGGAGAATGTGCATAGTTCCAAAGGGATTTTGAGTCACATGCTTACCTCTTGATGAAGGACTGGTACTGAAGAAAAAAGGAGAACTGGAACAGCAAAGGAGGGAAGATACAGACCAAACTCTGTGGAACAACACTTCAGCTGAAGTTAAGTAATCTTTTCATCTATGCAAGAGGCAACAAATATTTTTAGGATCAGTGGACCATTAAAGCCAGAGTCTGGTTTGATTCAGTATTGGGTTTTGAATTATCGCACTGATATGCAGAGGGATGAAGGTAAGGAAGGCAGGTTTTACTTGATGACTGAATAGTGTTGTTATTTGATTGTCATATTCAATGACATGAGAATTGAAAATATACTAAGTCAGGTTTTGCTTGTTTGTTTGCGTGTTTGGGGTTTTTGTTTGTTTGTTTTGTGTTCATGCAGCTCCTTCTTCTCATGAACATAGATAATATCATCTTTATGTTTGGTGTTAATTCAAATAATAGAGGGACAGAAAGTCAGGCATAACATTTACCTGGATGTTTGTAGGCTCCAGGATGTTATTTGCAGGTGTCTCTAATACTAAGTGGAGATATAGCTCTGTCTATTATATGGTCTCTTATAGCTTATATTTCTAGTACAGCATTTGTGGAAGAATGAGTTGCACGTTCTTTCAAAAGCAAAACCAACCAACCAAAGAATCCAGCACAGAGTCAGATTAACCCCTACCAGTCTGAAAATGTAATTGTATTAGGTAAAGGTTCAGTAATGATCTTTAAATGTTTGCACACTCTCAGGAATATTTGCAAAACTGGAAGTGAAAATTATCACCTCTGTAAGAGTTCTGTGGGTCAAGGATCAGTGAAGAGTTATAGAAAATGGAGAACTGAAATAATACTATAATATAAGTGGAACATCCATCAAAAAATTTCTCTCTAAATGTGAGCGAGGTATGTTGTCATTTAAACTTGACTTCAGTCAACTGTCAATTTTGGATCAAGATTGGCACTATAAAGAGTACAAAACCGGAGGCATCACAGCTGAAAGTTACGGGGGACACAAGAACTAATATTTCAGGGACAGGAAAACATATATTGCCCTGAGGGCAATATTACTCAGTGTTAGAAAGAAGTCCACATCTCTTGAATGTCCACAAAGTGTTGAAAGTTTGTAACACGGAGCTGAAATCAGTGGTTTAAACTCAGGATCACCCATTATTCTATGGAAATGAAAGAACAAAATGTCAGAATTGTAGTATGTATTTGACTCAGGCTTTAAAGTTTTCTGAGGGTTTTTTTTTTTGCGTGTGTGTGGCTGCATACTTAATGATCAAAGAAGCAGAGTACATCTCTCCAGGAATAATCTGGTGTAAATGTGATATGGTTTATGCATTAGCTACATTACATTACTAGCTACATTAGTTATTGGTTACTCTACTACCAGTGGGATAACACATGTATAACATAAGGACTCAGAAATTACCATCTGGGTAACTACTTGCTCTTTGGGCCGTATTAGAAGTTGGCTACCTTTTAAAGTTATTCTGAATATTGATGAGCATCTAAATGGGTACGTTTTTATTTTCTGGGAACCAAAGCAGTGCTAAGTGGCAAATACACCTAGGCTCAAGACTTTCAACTGGGCTATAAAAAGAAAACTTTTCAAATTTGCAGTCAGAAAGAAGACACAGACTCCTCAAAATATTAAGTTGTTTAAGATTTAGGTGTCTCCTCAGTCTTTTCGTAATTTGAACCAGCAGAAACATTGTCTACTGGTCAGTAACTACAGGTGAAAACTAGGCCTTGTGGGTGTTGATAAGAATTCTGCCAACAGCATAAAGGGAGCCAGGATTTGCATATTAATTTCTGGATGTGTGTGCATTACATTCATGAATAGCTAGAGTGAAACACTCTGTCTATATCTGTAAATCTGCATTTCATGTTTCTACGTACCAAATAGGTATAAAATTGTGTATACTATACTCAAGAGCCTATACCCTTGAATATGGAAAAACTGGGTTCTAAATATGTTTATTGACAAATATACAGATTGTCTGAGAAAATCCTTAGATGCAAAAATTTACTGCTGGCTATATGCAGTATGCCTGCATATCAATTGCAATGACACAGTAAAGTTTATTATGGATTTTCAGAGGTGTAGCACGATATCAAGTTTAAAATGTGCTTGAGGAATATAAACTACCAATGAAAACTGTAAAGAAGAAGGACACTGTGTCTTATGCATTAGAAGAATGATGCTAAGAGCATTACACCTGATGGAGTTATAAAATAGCTGCATTAATGTATGCATTTTACAATGTATATAATACAGCACCATTTTGGGGAACAATGAATAGCCAGCTGGAAATTTCTGTTTCCCTTTAAGGGCATGACTTTGAAGAGGACACAGATGACTGAATTTTTTCTGGTAGCAGCAGAGTCAAATGGTCATTCATATTTTTAAATTATAGATTTTTTTGTGTGTTCCTTTTTTTGTTTTTTTTCAATCTACATTTATGTAATTCAACTTTGTTCGCACGACAGTTTGCAAAAAGTGAGTCTCAAAGTTATGTGCTTGAAAATTAAATTAAAATGGATTTTAAATTTGCATACATGAAGTGATCTCACCAGCAGTGTTTGCACATGCATCTACTTGGGAAACAGGTCTAATGGTGATATTCATTTGTTCCTCCTCAAGTGAATAAAGTGCACAATAATTTGTAATGTCTTTAAAATTGCATTGAGAACTAAGGAATTGCTCAGAAGACTTTAACAGTTGGGGTCCTGTTTTTGGTTGATTGCAAAGATACTTTCATTTGGTACAAAATCATTAGAAGGCTCAAAACTTTGACCTTTATAGTCTGTTAATCTAACTTCTATTTCTCTATGTTTTTTTCTTTTAACGTATGGATGCATTATGTTGTACCTAGATGAAACTCTGGTCTTAGGAATCAAAATATTTAAGGCTCCTTGGCTTGAAAATTAGCTTTATTTGGTGTTTCTTTGTTTGCTTAAAATATCTGTCAAACTAGATGTCAAAATTGTGGAAGAATTATAGCCTGAAAGATCCTGGTAACACATAAGTATGCTCAGCTTGAGCATGGTTTACAGCATGCAGTGCCTATGTCACTTTAGAAGATAGTGAATCCCAGGAGAAATGCTGCTATCCTTTAATGGGATGAGCTTGCTGATCAAAGGTTTCCACACACCTAAAATGGAATTGAACTTTACACATACTCTGTCAGCAAAGACAGTGTGTGCACCCCACTCGCTATTCATTCTACTGTCATGCTGTATTTTATCTTTTACAAGTACTTCTGAGTTCATATTTCAAACCAGGTTGTTGAAATGGAAGAGGTCTCAGGCTTCTTCAGTGTGTTGTCCTCTAATTAAAGATATTTTAGAAAAAAATAGCTCCAGTGTTTCATCCAATTTTTGGTTTACCAGCAAGAACCTGTCTTATACTGTAGGCAGAATGATGTCGATAGATCCCAGGTTACTGGGTCAGGAGAAAATGTGTGAAGCCTTTCTTAGCCAAGGACGTGTTAAATACATGCTGAATTTTTTGCATCACTTTATAACTGAAATAGTAAAAGAGTGTTTTTTTTTCAATGATTATACATTCTTTGTGTTTTTCTTCAGAAAGGTGTACGTTTATGGATATGCTTACCCCTTGTCTGGAGGCAGAAGAGGTAGAAGTTGGGACAGCGAGAATATCATTTATGTGGAATTTGGATTCCTACAGTGATTTGCAAACCAGCTTGCAAAATCATGCAGTGCCAAAATTATGCATTAGCATCCACAGTCTGGGTCCTCGAGCTTATTTGGGATTGATAAAACTCCTTTTTCATACTCTACTGAGTATAGCCAAACATCAGTTTTAAGCACTTCCATTCAATCTGATAAATAGAACTAATTTAACTTTAATTAAGTCTAAAGTGACTTAACTAAAAACATTACAGGTGGCTGAAAAGCATGTAAGTAAACTATATTTTCTTCCTTCATTTGGATTGATTTTGTTCTCCTTCAGTAGTTTTTTTTTTTTGGTGATGTATTTAAAAGAAACATTTCTGGTACCCAAATAACAGAGTATTTCACTAGACCCACATTTCATTTCTTGCATAGAAAGAAGTGACAACCACAAGAACGCTAAGTACAGCACATTGTTTAAAGGGACATGCAAGCCTTTTCTTACTGGGTGTTGTATATACTTCTCCCAAGTACATATTTCTTCTACCCTTTGATGTATAATTCAACTTATTATAAGCTCCAATTTACTCTTCAGTAGCTCTTGTAAAATGTCATTTGTCTAACAACTTGAATGCCAGACTTGAAGGAATGCTAAAGTTTGCCAACACTAAATTGGGAGTAGCTGTCAGCTCCCTCGAGGTCAAGAGAGACCTGGACAAATCAGAGAGATGTGCAGTCACCAACCATATGAAGTTTAACAAGGGCAAGTGCCAGATTCTGCACCTGGGATGGGACAACCCTGGCTCTGTGTGTAGACTGGGGAATGAGGCTGGAGAGCAGGGACTTGGGGATCCTGGTCGATTGCAAGTTGAACGTGAGTCAGCAGTGCCCTGGCAGCCAGGAGGGCCACCCATGTCCTGGGGGGCATCAGGCGCAGCATCGCCAGCCGGGCAAGGGAGGGGATTGTCCTGCTCTGCTCTGGGGCGGCCTCACCTCAAGTGAGTTTTGGGTGCCACAATATAAGAAAGATACTAAATTATATTAGAGAGCGTCCAAAGGAGGGCGACAAATATGGTGAAGGGTCTAGAGGGGAAGCCATATGAGGAGTGACTGAGGTCATTTGGTCTGTTCAACCTGGAGAAGCAGAGACTGAGGGGACACCTCATTTTTGTCTTCAGCATTCTCATGAGGGGATGAAGGGGGGCAAGTACTGATCTCGTCACTCTCATGACCAGAGAGAGGACTTAAAGGAATGGTATGAAGCTGAGTTGGGGGACATTTAGGTTGGATATTAGGAAAAGGTTCTACACCCAGAGGATGCTGGGCACTGAAACAGGATCCCCAGGGAAGTGGTCATAGCACCAACCCTCTCTGAGTTCAACAAGTGTTTGGATAATATTCTCAGGCACATGGAGTAAATCTTGGGGTATCCTATGCAGGGCCAGGAGTTGAACTTGATGATCCTGATGGGTCCCTTCCAACTCAGCATATACCATGATTTTATATTTATGTATATAGGTGAAAATTCACTGTATCCTCTTTGAGGGCTATCAGTATTTACCAACACTATTTACATAGGACTTTTTTCTTTAGTGGTGGATTACAGACATGTTCAGACATGAAGAAATTCAAACAGTTGAAAAAAAAGTAGCTAACTTTAGTATGACTTCTTATTACCAGACTTCTTATGCATTACCTATCTCCTAATACACAATACTAGTTTCTCTAACACCCACAACCCAGCTTTTTGTGAAGCTCAAGCTTTTTGTAAAGCTGTGAAACAGTGAAACAGGTTGTCCTGAGACAATGTCTCTGTTGATTGTGTGTGTGTGTGTTTGTAGGCTGGTTTACATGACCTCCAAAGATCCCTTCCAGCTTAAATTATTCCATAACTATATGATACAGCTGAAGTGGGAAATTTGTAGCAAAGTGGTAATGCCAGATGATTTTAAATTTAGATTGCAATAATGAATATCCACACAAAATCACCTGAATGCCAGATGTCCTACAGGGTTCCAGTGGGATAGTTTGAAAAGCAGCAGTCATCACATTTTCAATAAGAATTGCAGAAGGAATGGGTATTTACTTTGGAATCTTTCCAGTGGGAGCAAAATAAGTAAAATCTGTTTCTGGAAATGGGGAGACTAGTATAGATCATTTCTATGTAACCATGTGCATGCAACCTGAGCCAGCTTGGCCAAACAAAAATAAAATTTTCAACCTGATACATATTTACCAGGACTGCAAGTGAATAAATTAATTCCCAAATTATGTGAAGTCTGTTTGAATGCTCTTCTGATAAGCAATACAATTTTAAAAACACCTGTTACCTCTTCTGTGGATGATCCATAAAAGAAGAAAAATCTTGGTTGTAAAAGTGAGTCTGAAAACTCCTTAAAAACCTTTGGTTTTTCTTGGAGCTCGAAGTGAGGATACAACTTTTCTAGGTCAATGGAATCTGTAGGGGATAAAAAGAATTCTTTAAATGATTGCATGATATGTCTTACAATACAGAGGAATAGCAATATATTTTTCTGTCAACTGTACATCTTTCACACTGTTTCCTCCTTTCAACCACAGAATACTTCCTTAGCCACCCTCCATCAGGCATTTTCTATCAGCCAGATATGAATTTCAGCTCTCATTGTGGAATTGCCATCCCTTCTTTTGGTTGCAGTGGCTATAGCTTTCACTGGAAATGGGAATTATCTATCCCTTTTGATGTGCCTTTTCATCTCACTCAATGTTATGGCTCTCTGACAGAGTTTTATATAGCCAAAACTTTATAGCAAGCTTTTTTTTTTTCTGAGTGTTCAGCAAATTTCCTTCAGGTAAGTGTCAGATTATATTTTATAGAACTATTTGAGAATTTTTCATTATTTTTCATGGTAGCAACAAGCAACACCTAAGGAAATTCACGTGTTGTCCTACATTAGCTTTCCAAACATAGTAAGTCATTGCATGTTTGGTTACATACTGAATCCAGAAGGCAGAAGATTGTATGCATGGATATTCAGCAGAGTGATGGAAATAGTGAAGTTAAGTGAAGCCAGATTTGGTCACTGCTTATTTACAGCATACCCGTTAAAGCAGAGGTAATGGCATAAAAGACAGTTTTAGAATAAGAATGATTATAGTTTTCAATTTAGCCGTAGGAGAGGAGGGCAAGTGAATTAGCCCTCCAAGCACTACAAGAAACCTCAGTTTTCAGGCAATTCAAATGCCTTAGAGTTTTTCTTACTTGTAGCCTTAATAGTTGGTACAGATAAGAATTCAAATTTCCTTTTAAATTTTTTAATAATCCTTTTTTTTTTTTTTTTAAGGGGATAAGATTAAATATTAATGGTAAAAATACTCAACATCTGGGATGAGTAAATTTGTTATTGATGTGTATGATTGTACTATTAGAGTGAGGTAATCTAGCAGACTATATATTAACAAAAAAGAAACTTAATTCATGTTCATTTATTTTTTTCCTTACAATTTAAATATGACATACAGTCTTAGAATAAACAGGTAACTTGTTTTTGCTTAATAAAACTGAATTGAAATAAGTGATGCTCCAGCTGAATTCTGCACAGTATGTTGATTTTTTCCAATTCCAGAAGAAATTAGTGATCCAAGTTTGCTTGGAAACAAACTGCTGTCTAAACCACAAAGCTGTCCTACTCTTTTGTTCAACTCAACATTAAAATAAGTATTTGTCTTAGTTTGAAAGACAGGTGCCTGCTGAGGAAGGCAGGAGCCTCCCTTGNTCTTGAAAACAGACCATTAGAGAGCTGAAGTGTAAATAACTATTTATTCCAGTTCTCTGGAGGAAAATGCATCTAGTTTAGGCATTGGTTTAGCCCTGAAAATTATTTGTCTGTAATTATAAAAGACATTCAAGAAGAAAGTTAATTAATCTGATAGTCTAATAGGAATTTATATTTGTCAATGTCGATATAGTAGAAACAAGTTAGAGGAGTTAACAAACTATAACTTGTCCTGAGGGAAATTCTTTGACATGAAATATCTTTTGCTAATGTTAACATCCTAAAGAAGGCAGTCTTCAAGAACCATGTGGGATGGAGAAGCATGTCAGCAAGTATGCAAACATCACCAAGCAGCCCGTCATTTAACTGTGCTGCACAGAAATTGTGCTGGTGACAACACCTTCTAACTGGCTTAGATGTGGCACGGAAGGAAAAGGCAGTTTTATCAGTCTTTAGGAGTTTGATTTCTTCTGTTGGAATGGATCTTGGAATTTCAGATATTGAAAATGTGTTTTCTGGAAAAAGCAGTGGTCAGGGCACTACTGACTCCTACTGAACCATCACAGAATGCACGGTTAGTGAAAACACAGTAGGAGATAAGACTGTTCAGCACATGAATGTTTAAACACTTTGATCAGTGCAATTATGCATGGAAGCACCAAATCCATTTGCTGGAAACCACAATAGCAGTAAACAGCACTCCACAACCCTTAAAAGGGATTTCTGTATGGTTGGTCCCTGATAACCCATGCCAAAGCCTCTAGGAGACTGATGATCATGTCAGGCTGAGGTTGTATCACATACCGCTGGCACCATCACAGTTGAGAAGGGCAGCTGTCCTGGGCTTAGTTGCTGTCTTATGTGGTCCCCTCGCAGTCAGCTGAAGGATTTTGCCTCAGCCACACAATCCTTACACCTTCCCTCCTCCCCATCTGCACAGGAAATGATGAAATGATGACTGGAATCTCAAGGTGCCTTTAGGAAATGGACGTTTACTTCCTTGTCTGAAACCAAACATTGCTGACATGTAGCTGTTGCAAAGAGAAGAACTACCTTTGTGTTCTTCTTAAATCCCAGGTCACTTTTTCAATATTGGCAGACTTGAAAGGAACAAGTTCAAGATTTGTCTATTAGGAACCTGTCTCAGGCTTTTCCTGGTCTTCTCCCTCCTCTCTTTCCATATGCAAGCAATCATTGTCTGTCTGGATAGTATGTAAACAGATGATAATTTATACAGTAGTGTTTTGTATTTGTTTGGTTTTCCAGCTGATCTGACACTGTTTGAATACAATATTCTGTGAAACTAACAGGAAGGCTGGTTTCTAGCTTTCACTGAGCATTTATAAACTCTCTGTCTGTAAATAGACCTTGCAAAAATGAAAAAAATGCTAACAGTGGGTAAGAATCGCAGAACAGAGGCTAAATACCTGGACTTCTTTCTTGGGACTGCTGCAGAAGTGCTGAATTATTGACCTTGGGATGTGACTGGTAAGAATGCAGAAAGTCATATTACTGCAGAGGAAATAAATAATAATTATGTTTTTGTTAGAAATGTGTGTATCTCTTGTTATCGGCTCAGTTTTGTATTGTGATCTGCTGGAGGAGTTAATTTGTTTTCTGGGACAAATGAGTGACCATGTCAGCTGTGCCAAGAAAAAGAATTACTTTTGAGGCCCAAAAGACTTTTGCTTTTTCAACATTTTTCATATATTTGTAGCTCTGTAAACTACTATTATATAGTTACATAGCTTCTTAATTAACTACAGTACATTTCCTACCCTTTCTCTTAGATTTTAGAACAATAATCTGACCTTCTAAACACTTTCTTGAAATATTGTATAGTCTTATTGTCAGGAAGAGGACCTACAAGAAGAATATTTTGTTTTCTAACCAGAATCTGAGAAGTCATACCAAAAAGTGGGGCAAAGAAACCCTTGGACTAACTCCAGTGGGTGGGTTACTGGGGCAACTGAATCTC
>VYZQ01011704.1:0-32863 GCA_013400655.1 Mystacornis crossleyi
CCACCCCTGTTTGTAAAAGTTAGTGCTAAAGGGGCAGGGGAGCATAGGTCCCCCTGAGGTTGAGTAAACGAGTCTGCAAAAAGAATCAGTTCTTCTAACTAGCACACATTAAGCAGACATAAAGAATTTACCGATTAAAATTGTGGACTAAGTATGTATTTAATAACTCCCTGATGTTGCTGCAGAGACTCCTCCTTTGAAGAGCTCAGTGGGGTTTTGAACGGAGGGGAGCTCTTACCCCCATGCAAAAACTTTTTTAAAAAGGAAAAGTTTTTACATTTATTTTTACCTAAGCAGCACCCTCCATGTTTCCAGTTTTAAAAGAACTCCTAAAAGCTTTAGCTAGGCAAATGCAGAGCAAAAGAAACTAAATAAAGCAAGTCTAGACTTAAAATTCGATCAGAAACATATGGGAGTTCTTCGAGCCTTTGCCTTTTGAGAAGTCCTATCGTTCCGCACACAGAGTGCACAAAATGTGCTTTCAGTAAAGCATGGCTGTAATTACCATGGGAGGCCCTGCTCGAAGATGGCTTCTCACAGCACAGCCAGAGGACTTCTAAATAAAAGGCTTTCATTTCCACTTATATTTGACATTCTTGCTTGCTTGTGACCACCAGAGAACACTTGTGGAAGGCATGTACAGAACTGTATTTTACGATACATCCTATAGATCTGAAGCTGTGAACAGATGTCCATTCTCTCCCTTTTCCCTCATCTTGGTTTCCCTATAATGCAGCCCTCTCAGAGTACCCTGATATGTGACATCGTCTTTGTAGAATTTAGTAGGAAAATACTTTAAATCTCTAAGCAGCTTTAAGACTGACTGCAGGCAAATTTCTTTTAGGTAACAGAACAAACCTGGATGTGAGGCATAGAGTAAGAGGATAAAAGAGTGACTTACTGCAGGTGAGAAATAAATCTGGTTTTCTGTTAGGGTGATTATTTAGAGAGACTAAGTAGCTTGGTCTTGAGATAGTTATAATGCTTTGTTGATTTTATTTTTATATTGTTTCTCTTGTTTTCTCTGTTTCAGTAAGATCCTGAGAGACCCATACCCTCTACTCTTTCTGGTTCTTGTATCAACCTAACTTTTATATGGTATCTCTTGACCTCCATTAGCCTCAGGATTTGGAAGACAATCCAAACCAGAAGTGAAACTACTGGACCCATCGTCGTTGAAAAACAGAGGCAAGACATGGTTTGTAGACCTAATTAGTCTTCAGTCTGTGCATGCTTAAACTCTTTCTGTCCTACAGCAGATGCAGCATGGCTACTGCAGAGTCTCCCGAACATTAACTCTGGAGTAAGGATCTGGAATGGAAGTGGGAAAGGCAAGGGGAGGAGAGGCACTTGATCCTAGTGACACAGGTCATAACAAAGCAGGAAGAACAGAAAAAGGATGATGACATTAGGAGGAGTAAAGCAGGAATCATGGACAAGGATCAGGAGATGATGATTGCAGGGGAATGAGAAACCGTACTCAGTGGTGATGAAAGGAAAAAATAGCTGGGGAATACCTGCCTGAGATGGCCCCTTATCCTAGTGTAATGGTGCAAGAGAGTGAAAATTTCTCTCATTTGTTTCTGTACTGGAAAATGTCATTTTGTTAAACACAAAATGTGTGCAGTAAGCATTGCCCACAGGATCACTGTCGTCAGGCAAATCAGGAAGGGAAGCCCTCAGGCACAGAGCACAGCTTTTGAGGGTGCCTGGTACGTCTGAGCAGTTCTCCAGCTGAACTTGCATCAGGGTCTGCAAATGCACAGAGGGCGTGTTGAGACGGTACTGCCAGGGACTGCCTTGGCTGTCCCCACAGCTGAACCCCCAAACTGCAAAAGACCCAGCTGCACAATGCTTTCTCAGTGGAGGAATTTTTTTTTTTTGTTCAGTATAAGCAAGTTAAGGTTATTAGATTATGCTGTTTTATTAGATATCTATTTAAGTGAAAGAAACAAAAAAAAAGAGTGAATGGGAAGAACGTGTCCTTCCACTGGCCACCACTACACTGCAGCAATATAAATCTCCATTAATTCAAAAGCTTACATTGTTTGAAAGCACTAGGGTTAGTGAGGTTCCACTGTGTGTGATTTAACTTAATACAGATACTCCTTTCAGAGGCAAAGTGGTCCAAAATATGATGTTCCAGCAGAATAGTTTATTATCTACAACTCAAGCTATGTTTTCTATATGACCATCATAAATTAACATCCATCACACACACATACAAATCTATTGTATGTTTATGAGAATACTGCATTTTCAAATTAGTCATTTCAGGGAATTAATGTGTCATATGAAAAGCTCAGCTTGAATAAACACAAAATTAATTCAATGGAGTGACCAAGACAGACTATTATTCTTAAGAAACTGTGTTCTTGTTTGCCCTTCAGCAGGGAACATGTCAAGTAAGCACGTGTGAAACACATCTATGGAAGACTGTCCTGACCTTTCAGAAACCTTAGGTCAGGATGGTCCAGAGGGTCAAAACTGCCCGTGAGGAAGAGAAAGTTAGGAGTGCTGAGTGATAACATTCAGAATGCTGTTCTGTCCATGGAAGATGACAACAGAAGGGCCACCAAATCAGCATGAAGAACATCTGCTCTTTTAATAGCAGCTCAAGACTTGTGCACTGCTCTGTGTGTAGCTGCACTGTTCGGCATCAATGTGAGTCACCTACCCCACTTTTGAACACCACATCTACTTCTGCCTTCTCTGTTCTTCCTTCCTACTCAGCTCTGACCTTCCTCTGCCCATTTGCCTCTCTCCTCTTTACTTACCTTGGTGCAAGAAGGGGAGAAAATGTCCTGGTTGTCACCTCCAGCTGGAGTTGCACCTCTTCTTGTCCATGATGCCAACTAATGGGATTACCAGTGTCACTGTTGTTAATGGAGCCATGGAGTGCCCTCATTCACTACTGATCCAATACAGCTCGCAGGGGACAGGAGAGTTTCAAGACAGCCTTTCAAGATGCCTGCAGGTGCAGGAAGTTCAAATCATCACTGTTTCTCTCTGTTTACTCTCAGATGTTTTCTCTTCTAGCATAAGGCAGGCTAGAAATGCTCTGCTATTCGCCCACTCTTTAGACAAGGCAGAAATTCCCTGCTCAACACCGTAGCTCTAATCCTGCAGTGCCTTCATGGAAGCTGTTATTGAACTACTCCATTATGAAACTAAGTAATTTCTTGGGACAAAACATATCTTCAGGTTCCTGTATTTCTGTGAAACAACTGCTGTTGTTTGATTTACTTTCTTTGTCCAAGTAGAGAGATGTTAAAAATAAAACCACTTCCTTCTACTAACAGTATCTTGAGAGAGAAAATGCTAAGGAAGGAAAAAAACCCCAAACCAAACGCAAATTTTTGCTGAAATTCATTCAGTGCATCAGCTGACACTCCTGCTATCTTTGAGGACTGCACTTGCAACATCATCTTTATTCCAGAATCACTTCTTTTGATGCTTTTGAGGTTCCTTGTTTTTCTGTCCTCCTCCCTCTTGCATCTTTTTTTACTTACCCTTTCCTATCACATAGGTCCGGACTACACTAAGAGTAATGAAATCCATTTCTCTGCCTGATCCTCTCTGCTGAACTTTTAAAGTGACTTGCAACAATCCCAATTGAATGTCACTTCATTTTAAAAACAATTTTATGTTGAATAAGGCAGGAGCAAGTAGCGCAGGAGCAAGTAGCTCAGGAACAATACTCTAGATCATTACAACTACCTGCGATGCAATAAATAAGATCAAACCTAAACCCTATGTAGAAAAAGTGATTCTTCAGAAACTTTTGTTCAACTGCCATAGTGTACTGCCCATCAGAAAATTCGTAGACCACAGAAGATACGGACAGTCTGCCTGTGGCTGATGAAAGGAGATGCTGAGAGAAGTTAGGAGTCAGTGGCCACAGACATGGTACCTAGGCTGTAATGTCTGGCATCCCATGAACTTTGTTTTCCTCGATCTTCAGGACAATCATCTGGAGGAGAGACATATAAAGGAAGGCAGGAACAAAATCCTATTGCCAGTCTAAAAGAAAGCCATCCTTTTAGGGGCAGCATCACTGAAGCTCCTGGAGCAGAAGTGAAGACCCTGCTGTTTCTCTCATGGCATTATAATTCAGGCAGCTGAAGAATCAGTTCTGTGCAAATGCCATTCCAAATTTCTCATAAGATCAGTACTGTAGAATTACCATGAAACCACAAGACTTGCTGTATGTTGTAAACTTACAACCTGCTGTGACCTGCTTTCTGGCCAAGCCCTCCAGTACTTAACCTCATGCAGAATACTCCTTCTTTCCGTGCTTCTGTTGTCCCTATTCATTGCAGGGGGTTTGGACTAGATGACCTTTAAAGGACCCTTTCAAACCAAACTATTCTGTGATTCTATTCCTTGACTCTATTCCATGACCAAAGTTGCAAGATGAGCCCAGGTTTGCACCTGGCAGTGTGACTGCCCCAAGCAGCACAGCTCATGTTTCTGATGGGTGTCACAGCCACTGCCACCAGGCTGCTATTAAGAAAGATTGCCAAATATTGCATTCTATGGCTTGAAAACTGTCTGAAAAACTTTAAAAGACAGAAATGCAAGGTGACAGATTTACAAAGGTGACAGGGAAGGGAAGGGACAAGTTGGAAAGAAACCAAGACAAGATGGTGAGAAGGAAAAGAAGGAATACATGGGGAAGGGAAACAAATGTACCAAGGCAGGAAACCAAGTGAAAGGAGGAGGTGAAAGGAGAAGCAAACAGGATGGTCAAGAAAGGGACAGAGAGGGAAAGGCTGAGAAAAAAGGGAAAATAGTGAAAAAGGAGCCAGTGGAGGAGGGGAAGATGCAGAGCTTCTTTCTAAGAGATAAGAGAAAATAAATGGAGTCTGCTGCTGCTTGAAGCAGCCAGCAGCAGAAGTAACATATTACTTACTGGGTGTGCATTTCAACAAGAAATGTACATTAGACTGGTAACAAATTACACAGGGCTGTCTTCCCTCTGGGCAGAAATCACAGAAAGAATAACTGATATTCTCGTAAGTCTTGTGATTTTGGGGTCCTTGGACAGGCAGAGTTGGAAACATACTGACTACAGAAGGGCAGCATCCCCCCCTGAGGCACTCTGGCCTTGCCCATGTAGCTGTATATTCTTTTGATCAGAGACATGAGATACAAAATTAAATTCAATTATTCTTTGGCTTTTGTTTCTCCTGAGGTTCAACAGGATTTTGAAATCCGTCCAGGTAACACTTTTGTCTCTTTGCTTGCGTGAAACAATCCTAATTGCAGACTATACTTTTTGAGTATAACTTTTGCCAAAGATCCGTTCAAAGAAGGCACATGGATGCTGGACAGAGAGCTGTGGTCTCCTACTTGAGTGTTCAGATTAAGATCATCCAAGTCAGCATGCAAACACTCTAAGGTGGGCACTCACTCATCCTGCCAGAAGAATTTGGTGCAATGGCTGTTTGATTACACTTTATATTCCATTAAAAAATACACTAGTAAGCTTTTAAGGCTGCAAGGTCAAACTTTAAGGAGAAAGAAGATTCCCAGGCTCAGGCAGGATAACTCTTCTGGCCTTATATGCCTATGCACTATGACAGATTTTATTCAGAGGATCATGTGCAATTTTTGCACAGAATCCCATTACTATTCAATGCACAGGGTTATTAGACATTTCATTAAATCTTTTCAAAGAACTCAACCATAAAAATCCATCACAGAAAACTTAGTGAATGTTTGATATTTGGCAATCAAAGAGTTGAGTGTGAGCCTGTGGGCTGGGAGATGTCAGGCAGTAATGCTTCCTGCAGTTCTCCTGACTTTGTCTGAAAATTTCTAACTGCAATTACTGTCAGGTGAAAGTACCTTTTTGTGCCAGTTTGGCAGAAGTATGTAATGATGACTTACAGTGTAGATTAGCTGCCAACGCAGCAGGTCATGGAATTAGCCTTGGTGGCATAACAAAGGGGAGCTGCAGAGCTGCCACCAGTCCTTCCCTGCTGGCTGGCTGGCTGGCTGTGGGTTGAAGTAAATTGTAGGGACAGAATGTGAGCAGCACAACATGAATTCTCTCCCCACGACTTGCCTCACATGTAAAGACCAGCTCCAGCCCCTGGGGACCAGCCCCAGCATGCCTGGGGGTGACACACGTGCTCCAGGGTTTCACATCCTGTGGGGTCACATTTGCTTCAGTGACAAAGTGAGTAACCATCTCCAGTGCTTTGTTGGGAAAGCCTTCATGAATCCACAGTAGCACTGCAGAGCTGGACACAGGCAGAAAAGGGGAGCACCCTCCCACACCCACAAATGCCATGGGCTCTGCTGCCAGGAGAAAAAACTTTTCCAATTCAATTGTTTTTCTTGTGGCAAAGCTGAGATTCCCATTCAGAACATTTAAATGCTATAAATCAAAGCATCTACAGTAGAACTTAAATTGGTCAAGATCAGGCTTTCCACACAGGCAGGCAGACTCACATCATGGTAAGCTGAAGTGGTTCTAGTGCCTGCTTAAAGCGTTCTTACCAAAGCAAGCGCACAGCTGCATTTTCTTTCAAAATACTACTGCAGCCTTTTAAGAGAGAGGGGGAATAATCCAGATTCTGGCAGGGGGAATATTTCACAAATCATATATGCTTTGGCATCAAGCCCTTAAAGCCAGGGGCCTTTACTCACAGGCTTTGCTGGGAGAGATCCACCCACCTCAAGTGGGATTAATTAAAAGAGGCATGTATCATGCAAATAGTTTCTGTTTCCTTACAGAAATATTCAGAGCACATAACCTAAACCAGCTTTAGAATCAGAGCGAAGCAGGGAAGAAAATTATTTCCTGCTCTTCGAACCCTTTTCCTTTCCCTGTACATTAAGGGAGGAACAGTGAGAAAATGCCGAGAGCTCACCATTTCTGTACAATTCCTTTGATTAAATGCTAATAAAGTAGAAGAAAAAAATTGTGTTTTCAAAGACAGGGGCTGTATCTCACTATAAGGTGCCAAATTTTCCACACCAAACGTGTGCTAATCTGCTCATTGGACAAGGACAGTCCAAGTCTTACCCCTGGAAATTATCTTTTTATCTTAAGGCAGAACAGGAGGAAATGGAAACCTGGTATTTCTTCAGCATGTCATGATTTTCAGCTCCATGTGACAGTGATAGGGGCTGCAACAGAAAGCTCCTTTGGAAGGTAACTTTAAAAATACTACTTTCTTCTCAGGAAGCTAAACTATTTCCCTAGATAAAAGAGATCCCAACCCTTCAAGGAATCGCTGCAGAAAATGGTGGTGGAACAGTCAGAGCACAGAGCCCCAGTTCAAAAATAAGTCACAGAGAAAGCTCAAGTTTCCACAAGAACTCTTCCTCAAAACTCTTTTTTCCCCTTTTAATATCTCAGACCCATTTTCTGAGTCAATTTCCTATGATCCTGCAAAGGCTGTTATTAAAACCAGACCAAGCGTAGCTGAAATTCCAGGGCTCAAAAGAAACATTTAATAGGTGCAGGAGCTGGCCACATTGTCCCCCTCAGGTGATTCCCCCTGCAGCCCCTTCCCTGGGATTTCCTCCCTCGCAGTTTTAGTCAGCAGGAGAAACCTGAAGTTTCAGCAGAATGGCAAACCCTTCCTTCATTCTTTAGCAACTGAGATTTTTTTATGTCTGAGGCTTTCATAGCTCTAAAAAAGAGAACTAGGATCCAGTCCAGAAGATGTGTATTGCAGATTATTTTTTCCACAAAAATGTCAGGCAGTCTCACATTCAATTCTGTATCCAGCTACAGCATTTTAAAATCACTGACCTCCTTTATCTGCCACTGCTTTTCATGCCACCAGTGGCAGTTCCGAACTGAGTTGTTCCCAGGCTGCTTACCCACGTGTCTTTTGAGCGCTAGAAAATTCCTTTCTGGTCTCCATCCCACCTATCACTTTGGCATGAAAGAGATGATCATCAGACATGCTCTTGGCAAGCCAACCTTAGGAAAGCAGTGTCCATGCACAACCACAGGCGAGCTGGGTGAAGGAGACGTGCTGCTTTGCAGAGCGAGGGGAGAGGAGCCATGGTTCTCTCTGGCAGCACAGCTGGCAAAACACTGCACCTCATCCCTGGATCTCAGCTCTGATTTGTCCTCTGATGGCACAGAGGAAACAGCAGGGTCTGTGCCCTTTGGCTCAGCCCCAGGCTCTCACCGAGGGGATGATCTTTGGGCTTCTTCCCTTCCAGCACGAAGTTTAGAAAGGCAATTCCAGGTTTCTCCCCAAGGGTCCCTACTGCAAACTACAGAATATCCACTAAGGTGAAAGAGTGTTTCATGGTTGGGCATTGATGCAACAACACCCTTTTCATAGCAAATATATAAAAATACTTCATTCCTGTGATATACCTCATTTATTTATGCTTTCTATTGTAAAGGGTAATTGTATTAGAAACACTGAGCCTCAAATTTAAGTTACTGACAACTACGACAGATCTCACCTATTTAAAAGAAAGTTCTCCTGCAAAGCTTCTCTTCTCAATTACCATTTTTAAAATTGAAATTGTGCACATTTTATTTTTGTTCCTATTTAACTGGCTCATTTTTTTTCCCAAACTGTGAGTACTTTCAGTGTAACAGTTAATTTATCAAAAACGGAGAAACCCCTTTGTTCCAACGTTGCCTTATCTGCCCACGCTTCTCATAATTTAGAAAGTTAATGAATCCCTCTGAATCCGAGGTTTTTATATATATATATGCAAGTGATTATGTGTATTACATCATTGTGAAAATAAACATTAAGGACATTTTATTCACATAAATTATATAAAAAAGCAGTTAATGCATAGAAAATTATACAATATGCAAAGCTACTTTAAAAGGTCCTGATAAATGCAAAGCCCTGGGAAGGAAGGAAACAATGCACTGAGGATAATCTTGTTCCTTAACTAATTGGTTCGTACCATATGGTCTACTCTGTTAGACAGCTATGGAGTGTTTTCAACTGGCTGTAAATTACTGGCTTTGCAGGACAAGAATCAGACTCCTACCAGTTTGTTCCACTGGTTCTACAAGAATTGCTCTTGTTCTCTCCCAGAAGAGCCCTTACTTCCTCTGGTGAGGATTCAGAATGGCAGAAGTGAGGAACTGTACCCCTGCTCCTCTTCTGGTGGGAGTAGGTGACCTCTCTCCCTCTCTGAACCCCTATGTGGGTACAACAAAACCAGGACTGGGGTTCCTAATGTAAGCAAATCAGTGTCTTCCAACTGACTTACTAGATTTTTTTTTTTAATGAAAAAATCTTCCTATCTTTTCAAAAGCATATATGCTAAAAACTTGGTTCCATAAAACACCTTTGACTCTGCAGGGAATACCCAGTTTTGCTTTGCTACAAGACTTTCTCAACAACAGTGCTCGACTTCCCGCCACAGTGCAGAGTCTGTCTGTTATGCCAGAGGGAGAGAACCATGCCACCACCAGGAATACCAAACTTCTTACCTTGGGACACTGGGAGGAGCCCGGCTCGGCCGAGAGGGAACCTGGGGAGGTCCTCCATGGGCTTCACCACTGGGAAACGGAGGCAGTGGTCCTGGGCGGAAAGGGACTGGGGGAGCCCCCGTCTGAGGGCCTGGAGATGGGATTGCAGGAGCGGGTCCTCGGCCAGATAAAGGTCTGGTTGGGGGATTGTTTAATGTAGGTCTCCTTGGAGTTGAAGGACTTGGAGGAGGTGATCTAGTGAAATAGCAGAGATTTTAAAAGTTCAGTAAGGTGGGGGCTTGGATTTTGGGTTTTGTTTGATGTATTTTATTTTACTTCAAACAAAAGTTAAACTTATGACAGATGATTTTTCTTGGCATTTTCCTTTGCTGTCAGTGTCAGAGGATCACATACAATTAAGTCTGACATGTTTGCCACTGACAACATACAAGCAAAGATATAATGGATTTTATTATTCAAGTCCTAATAATGTTTTGTTAAGTGGAATTTCTAGGACATGGAGCCTGAGATGCTGAATTATTATAATGGCTTGCAAAAGGAGGCCAAGTGGATACACAACTGGGGTGACAGAAGCAGCTGCTATTTGAAGCATCAGACAAGCTGTAAGTCCACTGGATGGTCTTTTGCAAGGCAAATATCCTGTCTGGAGCTCACATAAACATATCCACAGAATATGTATATACGGGAAAATGTTTTGATTTTCCTCACAGATGTCATTAAAGACCTGGAGGAGCATCTTCCCAAAAAGACAGGCAGGGAGGGAGCTCCTGGTGCTGACTACATCTGCCTGTCCTGAATTTCATGGCAGTCCAGATTTGAGGCTCCTCACCTGCGTGTCTGCTGAAGCCACGAGTCATCTACAGGAGGGGGAGCAGGGGTTGAGACAGTGCTTGTGCTGATGTCCCCAATGATGGCCAGGGCCTCCTTCAGGGCCTGGTACATGCGNTTGCAAGGCAAATATCCTGTCTGGAGCTCACATAAACATATCCACAGAATATGTATATACGGGAAAATGTTTTGATTTTCCTCACAGATGTCATTAAAGACCTGGAGGAGCATCTTCCCAAAAAGACAGGCAGGGAGGGAGCTCCTGGTGCTGACTACATCTGCCTGTCCTGAATTTCATGGCAGTCCAGATTTGAGGCTCCTCACCTGCGTGTCTGCTGAAGCCACGAGTCATCTACAGGAGGGGGAGCAGGGGTTGAGACAGTGCTTGTGCTGATGTCCCCAATGATGGCCAGGGCCTCCTTCAGGGCCTGGTACATGCGGAGGGTCTCGTCCCGCCGCTGTGCCTGCTCGGCCGACTCCTCCATCAGAGTGTTTTGGTCCTCAGAGGAATACAAGTGAGCCAGGAGCTCTGCGTTGATAAATTCTTTTACCTATTTCATCAGACAAAAACAAAAAAAAAATCCAAACCGCCAAAGAAATAAACAAAAATCTCTAAGGAAAATACAACAGTGAACAAATACAAGGGGAGATCTATGGAAGCAGGAGACTTACTCAGTTTCTCTTACTACCTCACACCAGTTCTACTGGTCACACAATTCTAAATCTCTGAGGTAACACCTCTGCTTACAGTTCATTTCAAACAGGCTTCCCAAGAGCTCCCAGGAGCCAGCTGGGATTTTGGGCCATTTCTAAATGGCTGACTGGGAAGTATATGGCAGTACCATCAGATATAAATTCCCCATGGAATGGGAACTTTATGACATACCTGTCAGTTATTTTCTTAGCAACAATTTACTCTACTGTAGACAGTGTCTTTTCATTTCCAGCAAGTCTGCCAGCTTCTGAATAACCCATCCACACACATTCAAACTGAAGGGAGAAGTCTCCAAGTAATCTAATTTACTATAGTGATTTCCTGCTATGCCTACCCTGGTTATGGAAACCTGGGCCACATTAACAGACATAAAAAGCTAGAGGTATTCTGATTAAATAAGACTTTGGTAAATAGACCAACTGCTGACCTACTAAATCCTTGCATTTGAGACTTTCGTTGCTGTTCTGATCTATTTCTCATCTGGTGCTTTGCTCCATAAAGCTTTCTTGAGCTGGAGATACTGATGATAATACATTCCCAGGATTCTGATTACATAAACCTGAACTCCGTTTGCACATGGGTTTGTGCTGGTTTTCTTATTTAAACCCTGACAGTGAGACTAAGGCAGTGTTTGTGTTCAGACAAGGTCAGTGAGAGCAGTCAGACAGCGCAGGCATGGGACCCTTTCTGGTCACCATGAACGAGAAGGCAGCCAGGACAGACCTCACAGGGAAACAAAATCATATTGCCTGGGCTTGGCTGTCATTTCCCATTCACGTATGACAGGAGATGCACAAATTCTTAGCAAAGCCTGCAAAAATTTTCCATGAGTTTCATGCTGTTTTCCAGTAGATGGTACTGATCAAGAGCCAGAGTACACTACTTTCCTGATGATTGCCAAAAACTCCACATTAAAAACAGATATCATACTTAAACAGCATCACATTCTGCTTGATGAAATGAGCATTTTAATGGCATCACTTCAAAAAAAAGAAGAAGTCCTAAAATTAGATTAAGGCCAGAGCTGATTGTAAAAGCATTGTTAAACCACAAATATCTGTTTTAAAAAAATCAGCCTGTGACAATTATCATGAGAGGTCCCTGTCTGTCACTGGCAGGGGATTTGAATAAATCCCTGAACTAGTCTGGAAAGGGAAGACTGCTGTGTTAAGAATGGTTCTTGGATCAGCCTCCTGCCCTCCTAGAGCCTCCTGCTGTACTAGACAGAGGAAGATCTTCCACAAGAGTGGAAGATCCACTTTCTCCAGCTTGGAAATCGAAGGGGAAGCGATGCTTACTCACATGTTTGCTCCTTTCTGGAAAACAGACTCACACAAATGATTTAAAACATTTTCCTCCATAGACATCAGGCCTGCAGTCAAAGCTGAACCATAGCAAGCATCCAAAAGGCCAGTACCCCAAACCTTCCCTGTCACTCTGAAATGGGGTAAGGTGGGCTTGGAACCTCATCAGCGGGAAGACAACACGTCACTGCCTCAAATGCAGTGACAACCCATTCCTTAACCTTCAGTTCGGCAGTAACAAGTCCTTTGGAGTTCTTTGACTCGGCTGAGATCACTATCAGCACTGTTTATGGAGCATATACTGACTACTCTTAAGACCACCCCTCTTGTATAATCCAGATACCAAGGCACCATGAAATACAAATTCGTGTATGTGTGTTTTGTTTGGCCATTTTGAATTGGTAATGGTAACTCAATGCAGTTCTGTGTGGTAAATGTATTTTCTTTTAAGGTAATCAACATTCACCCTAGGGGAAGAACAAGGGATGCACTTGGAATACAGTAATATAGGCTTAGGCTCCAAAATATGCTCGGGGACAGCATCTAATTATTTTCTGTACACTGAGTTTGAATCTGATACTTTCCTTGAATTGTAAGTACTTGTTTACAGGCCCACAAAGTGGAAAGGAAGTTCTAGGAAAACTTGGGAGGTTGCAATTGTCATGGAAACAAATTCCTTGGGATCGATTTGTTTCCAGAGTTTTGGAGGCAACATGATGGGGCAGCAGAAAATACAGAATATGCTCATGAAGGGGGAGGGAGGGTGTTTTCACTTAAATCCTGGTGCATAGGTTGGACTTCTGAAGAGTCCAAGGAACACACACACAGCTTAACAGGACCCACCTTCCATCACAGCTCCACTCCTTTCCAGGTCTTTGCACAGCCTTTTGGCAGGACTCAGCACTCTTAATTCAACCACTTCTTTCTCTTTTTAATATCCCTGATTTTTAAAAATTGCTATTTTAGCTGTTGTTTTCAATGAGGTATTTTACTGCCTGTGCTGTACAGAAACAAATTCATTAATGCTTGTAGTGTCACTCTTCAGAGTTCTTTAAAACAAATTTAAAATTTAAATTCTAGGATGGAGGTGTAGACCTTAGCTCACTAGGAAGCCCAAATGCAGCTTGGGAGTATGAGGTCAACTGAAAGGTAGCTGATATTTGAAGTGTGTGGTTTCTGTGTGCCACGGCCAGCCAGCATGGCAGGCTTTATCAATGTCACTAGCAGCTGATGAGATTGAAAGTACAAAATCTTACAGTAATCTACTTCTGAGGGACGCACACACTTCAGAGACCCCTAAACGATTCCATATGAGGAGGTGAGTGGCAGAAGATTTAATGTAAGCTTTCAAGCAACTGCTCACTGAGCTCTGCTGTTTATGAAATGAAAGCTAAACCCCAGCCTTTCCAAGGGCACTGGAGATAAGCTAAGTCAAAGCAGCAAGTTGCTAGCAATGATCTGGAAAGAGCAGTGAGAACAGACACTCAACTTAGGAAGTCTAGAGCATGGCTGATTTCCAGAAAAAAGGGCAGTTCCATTGTTCCCATGTTTTTTTTGAGAAACTCACCCATAACTAGAGCATTACTTAGATCCTGACTCCCCTAAACCCAAAGAAGTTAATGAAAAATCTCTTGCCCTCATGCAAAAATTCTGCTCCTATTAAATGTACCAGGAAATCCCACTGAAATTTCCTGTCCAACCACCTAACTCTTAAGTGCAACACAAATTCCACAGGGCTAATGAAATCCATCAGATGAAGGGTAGAGGTGGCTCTGAGTCAAAAGTAAATGCTACCTTCTAATCACATTTGCCTCACAGCATACTGCACTTGTAAAGACTGATTGGTTTGATGACCTCTCAGAAACGGTGCTGTTCAGAACTAGCAGGAGCTGTGCTCCCCATTAGTAATTTACATGGCACCAGTGGCTCTAATATTAAGTTTAGCTTTCAACAAGGTCCATTCAGAACTCTGCCAGGATGTGAAGGCTGAGATCCCACTGCAGTGGAAAAACAACGGTATCTCAAAGCCAATTTTTTAACCAAAGAATCTTCAGGTATAAGAAAGATACACACAGTAAATCAACCAACCACTTCTGCTTATCTAAACAACTGTGTCCAAGGCTTCTAGATTTATGCCTTGAAAATGTTAACCTGAAAATATAAAGAAACCCAAACAAAATAAGAACTGCTTTATGAATCCATGACAAAGGCCTGCAGATTGAAAACCAAGGAAGCACAAACTCTGCTCTGTTGCTCTCACAGGCTGCCCAGATGGAGGTTTCAATTCCTTTTCCTATTATACCAAAAGCAAGACATCAAATAAAAACCAAAACAAAACCACCCCCCACCTTGATTTACCTTTAAATAATAACTTATGTTCTGATTAAAATGTAAATTAATTCAGTCTTTAGGATTTTGGGGTAAGCACTCAAGGCAGTGTGAAGCCTTTGAGAGGGCTGCAGAACTTCCAAGTACTATGGAATATTGGAATATTTTGTCTAAGAGTGTGACATTTATTCTTCTCTTTAGTACCTGCTGTTGCTGCTGTATTCAAGAGGTGTGTTTGAGAGTAAGAGATTTGACAGACATGTTGAACTAATTTAGAACCCTGGCTGCTACTTACGTTATTGATCATAAGATGCATGATTGTTTTCGGTATCAAATCTCGGATACATTTGTTAATAATAGACATGTAGGAGTCCACAAGATTTCGAATTGTCTCCACCTGTCTCTCCAGCTGGGGGTCCATTGAAAAATTATCTGCTTGGCCATTCTCTTCAGTTTCAGTCTACAAAGAAGAAAAAAAATGTTAAGCCTTTCAGATTGCAGTAAACTGGAAATATACTGGGGGAAAAAATCCTGGACTTAAACTGTAGCAATCCAGCAACATAACTCATACAAAGACTATTCACAGGTTAAAATATAAGTCTTGGCCTGTTTAACATTAGCGTTCAGCATCATGAAATTTGGACCTCTACAGTTTAATGCCATATGAGACCTTTTGCACAAGGTACATTATATATTTCCACACAAATTTGTAAGTTTATATTAAAGAAAATTTTCAGGCAAAGACACAAGGTGGTAAATGTCACACCAAGAAATTATCTCAGACCACTTACTGCAGTATTTATTATCAAATCTTTTACCATTGATATTCAGCCAGCTTGACCCATGCAAGAAAGCAGCACCACAAGTCTGGATTTTGAATTTTACCCTTCTGTGGGTAAAACCCACCCTTGTTACTTAAGGCTGACTCATTTGTGACAAATTTTGCAGTTCAGTTTCACACTTGTTAGATGCGAATAGCACTTACATAAACAAAGGGTTTATGAAAGATAACTGCAAAAGCATCATTGCTTCCAGGGCTCAAGGCTGGATTATATATTAGAGGTCTTTTTTCATTGGACAGAAGAAAACTTCTTTGTATCTAAACAGCTAACCTAATTAAATACCAGGAACTTTAACTGGAAGCTAAAAGGCTTATACTTTGCTTCAGTCTGGCCTGCATAAATATAAGAAAACCTAAAAAAAAAAAAAAAGGCAACCTTTTGGTGAAAATCAAACTGCTGTCTGAGATGCCAAAAGAATGGAATTTCTACCCAGAAGGCACAAAGAACAACATTCCCCAAACTCTGATATATAATACTTCTCCCTGAAAACAACCATCAGAGCATTATTAGCATGAACTAGAAAATCTCCATCTGTTCTGTGGGTACCTAGAAGCATAAAATCAAAGAATCACAGAGTGGTTTGGGTTGGAAGGGGCCTTACAGCTCATCTTGTTCCAACCCCACTTCCTGGCAGGGACACCTCCCACCAGACCAGGTTGCTCAATGCCCCCTCCAACCTGGCCATGAACATGAAGAACACGAAGAAACAGAAAGCACTTGCAAAACCTGAATAAGCTGATAAGGAGAGCAAGTTATGGAACAGCCAGAGCCCTGCCAGCACAGCTCCATTTACAATAGAGCTTTTAGCTAAAATTGGCACATTGCAGGTGCTTTAAAGATTTCTGGAGCAACTGAGATCAGTATCAAACCCATCAGTGAAAGGCAATTAGTGCTAAATATGCAAACATGTCACCAAAGAGGCTTCTCCCCGCCTCTTTCTTCTCCTTCTTACTGGGCCAAGAAGGGATTCCTAGTTTCATGTCCTAGTGCAGGTTCTGCTTCTGCTCATGCAGCATTGGTAGGTAGACCACTTGTAACCTTTTAAACTACAGCTTGGTCAGTCCAGTCTAAACGAAATGGTGTGTTTGTGATGTGTTAAGTTATAGTTTTGTTAAGAAATAAGACCCAGTGTACCATTTAGAAACAAAACTAAATGTTTGTAAAAGAACTTTCAAAAGTACAGATGAATTACCGGGAAAGCAGCTTTAAAAGTAATTAGTAAAAGTAATTAATCTTTAAAAGTAATTAGCAGTGCTTCCTAAAAATCTTGTGATTGTGGAGGACACTGAAAGAGCTCTTGATGAAAACAGAGTTTTCAATGCTCTAGCACTGGTAGACACTACCTTATAAACTTTAATCTTCTTGTTAATAAACTGCATGTACCAAAACGTCACAGTGCGAAGATTATTTTCCTTAGCCTCCATGTCTAAAGAAAAACTAACGGTAATTTTCCCTGTGAAATACCAAATAAATAAAAAATCATACATCTATCATATATCTGCAGATTTTAGCCAAGTAACCACAAGTAACCAAAAATGTCCCCTTCCCAGTTCCCCTGTATTTGACATCTATTCTCTTTCTTTTCATTTTGCTGTCTACATAAAGTGCAGTTTGTTCATGTATTTTTTTCCCTTTTATTTTTTCCCACTGTTTAAATTACAGATTGCAATAAGATTCGTAACTGGCTAAGCAGAAAAGTGACAGATGTTTATCATTATCCTCATCAAGAGAACGTAAAGTAAAAATAGTAATTTGTCTCTGATCTTTTAGGCAAAGGGTAATAGTCTCTTGTTTGAAACTGCAGCAGAGCTGACTTCATATTGTTGATTTATTTTCTCTGAAATCAAAAAAGATCAATCTTTCATGGCTTTACAGTAATTTATTATGAAAGCTTCTGGCCATAGTATTCCTAATGATTTGATGTCTCAACTGAAGGCTTTTCATGCCAGAAACCATCTTGTTTGCATCGCATCACGCAGACGGAGATCTGCTTCCAGCAGATTTCCGTGCCCTACAGGACATCTACAAGCATTAGAAAGCTTTCTTTGCTAAGCTGCCTCTGCTCTGTGCCAACAGCAGCAGCCAGAAATGAGATTGCCTGGTAAAGCTGGGCATCACAAGTGATAGAGATGCCCTATTCCACCTCCAGGCCATTCTCTTACAAGAGCTCTTTTCTCTCGGAGCCTCACAGTGACTCCAGCTTCAGTACAAGTCACCCCTCAGTCCAAGCCCCTGCCACTCTTTCTTACAGAAAGGCTCCTGCAATGAAAGTCTGCTGCAACGAGTAAACCCAAAGCAGAACATGTGAGCAAACCCTCACAGCTCTCTGACCACTGTTGAACAGAATGGCCAAGCCGAGCAGGAAAGGAGAACGCAGGAGGTGGAAACAGGTTTCCATGCCTCCTTTCCCAATAGCTAAGGCAGCCCCAGTCCTTTCAGTGCTCCTCATCCCCAAGCCAGGACTCACTAGTTCCAACACCAAGTGTTAAGTGACAGCATATGAATCTGGACTAAGTTTTTAGTCAACTGACTCCTGCTTAATACTACTATTAATTGTTGAAAGGAATGGAATATTACTACTTCAAACTAACACAACTGCAATTTAGGGAGTTCTATAACCTCCAGCAAAGAAACTAAGGAAGAAGCTGGAGTGCTAAAAAAACAGGTAAAGAAAACTAATTCATCTGTGAAAACTCTAAATCAGAGTATGTGATGAAAATACACCATGGCTACAAAGAAGCCACAGATGAAAAGAAGGTAATAGATGAAGAGAAGGTAACGTGAGAGCCAGGATGGTGCTTCCATATACCCTTCCACATACCCACAGAGATCCTTCCATTCTGCTTTCTGCACTTTAGAAGACTAAAAATATCGATCCCTTGCACTCTGCTGTGGGTCTCACTTGTCATTCAGAAGCTGCTCTGTGATTCCTGCATGGAAAGGTGCTACTGAAACCCAAGGTACATCACTGCTACTCTGCAACTTCCCTGCATTTAGGCACCTTCTATACTAAAAATGTGTTAAGGATTAATGTGTCATACAAGAGCAGACTAAAAACTGCATGTGAAATCCAAACCACTTAAGTTTGTGGGAATTTCACTGCTGGCTGCAGTGGAAATAGGATTTCATCTGACACATGCATTTCTACCAGGAAAGTTATCGATTTTCTCAAGATGTAAACTCTCTGCTGCAAGAGGAATGATTTAGTGTGGTACACGGGATGTAGGCATGAGGGACTGTGTGCAATCCAAAACAAAGGAGTAATATCTTAGAATATTAGGGTAATTTTCCTGATTGTAGAAATTATAAGCAAGTTAAAGAATGTCCCAAGGAAACGTAATGAAAAGTGATTCCTTTTGAAAGCAAAACTGGGTAACACACTGAAAACAGTCCTGAGCTGGCCACACAGAGAGAGCAATACTTCTAATTTCCATGATTTCATTACATTCAGGGCAGCTGCCAGCATATTTAAGAATGTCTTGTATAACATTCCTGATGTCAGTTCCAAGAAGGAGCATTTGTCTAGCATTTTCATTAGAGACGTGTATCAACCAATTTTCTGTAATCAAAAAGGCCTTCTATTAAGAATGACCAAGAGGAAGCAGACTGGAAGGTGACTGACTCAGGGATAAAAATCAGAGCAGCAGCAAAGCAATGCTCTGTACAGTAAGAAATATGTCCATGACTGCACTAAGAAATTGCTCATTTAAAAGCTGCTTTCAACTCTTTCACTTACATTTGCAAATTCATAACAATGACCACCTGAGAATTAATTATTCCATCCAGATTGTAGTTATGTTTTAATTCACAGCTGCTGAAAATACATATAAAATCTATTTTATGTATCCCCGTCCAAGTAAGTTTTTCCTTTAATGCACCAACACTTAGCACACTGCAGTTGTCCTAACCCCTCCTGCTTTTTCCTAAATTTTTACAACTGATTCTCTCTTCATTGCAGTTTAATGCTGGATATATAACTTAGCTAAGATCCTCTCAGCTGTACGTAGCGTGCGTTTTGCCAGAGGACTGCTGAAACCACATGATGGCTTCACACAGTGAGGTTTTCTTACTGGAAGGAACCGCAAGTAAACAACAATACATTACTTTTGTGTATTTACAACAAAGCAAGCAGCAGTAAAAGAACACTTCCCGGGTAGCTTGGAAGCTGTCCTTTTCCCTCACAGAGGGTGACTTTGCCACTCTCTTCCATGCTTTCAGCATGTCCTGACTTTGTACTGCTGTTTCCTTTACTGAGCCACCCACAGGCTGCCCCTTTCAGCTACTATGCCTTCATTAGCAGCCTTGAACTGCTCTAAGCAGAGGTTATGATCTGGCTTTCCCTCAGACACACCATCTCTCTCAGTTCATAACCACCAAAAGAATGATACAACCTAGTGCAATTTGATTCACAAGTATTTAACTCTCTGGATTAGCTTAAACAATCGTTTACTCAGATTCTTCTCTGTGGTTACAGACATTGCACACTACAGACCATTAGCCAAATCCTCCTACTGAATCCACATACTGCTCCCCAGGTCCCTACATGGCTTTAAGTACCCCAAACATTCAGAATCTATGTCAGGCTTTCTCCCTGCCTTATTCTATAAAGAAGCTGATTTGGAACTATGAGACTGAGAGGAATGACGTATTACCAGAACTCCAAGAAATCTGGAGTTACTTTTGTCTCACAGTTCTTAACAGGTTGACTAATCATGGCAAATCAATCCAATCTCCTTTTAGAGCAGGGATTCAGATTTTATGGGTAAGGTATTAACACAGATACCATGTATTTCAGACTTCAGTAAAGCTTTCCGACACAATCTCAAGTGACATTTTCATCAATGGAAGTATGCTCTCCCTGCAGTTACTTGTTGGATGCTCATTTCCATAGAAAAGCTGTCAATGGCTCACTGTCAAACTGGAAAACTGTATCAAGGGGACCTTCATATGGGCTGTGGTTTATAATGTGCTTACTAAAGTCTTAATGCTCAGGATGGTGGGTTATAGCCTGGATTTATTACACTTACAGATGGGAAGAAACTGGAAGGGAACATGAACAAGTGAGATGACAGGACCAGAGTTCACAATGACCTAGAGAAACAGTTTCAAAATCTATATGAATTCATTATGGATAGAAAATTTTTTACTTCACAGATTCTCCTGAGTTGGAAGGGACTCAAAAGGATCATCAAGTCCAACTCCTGGCCTTGCACAGGACACCCAAAGAATCCCACCATGGGGTTCCTTAGGCAGGAATAAATCATTTATAAACATATAGTGTTAAGGAGCAGTTCAGCAGAAAAGGAACTGTGTCAACAATGCAATATAAACAGAATATTAGTCAACAATGTCTTGCTATTATGAAATCAGTACAAGAATTCTGCATCCAGTGCTGGTTATCACACCAGCAGAAATTTAAGGCTCATTTTGAGAGTGTTCAGAGGAAGCTATTGAAGATGGTTCAGGGCTCTGTAAAATATCACCCCAAGGGAAAAGGTAAGATCAGTTGAGACTGATGAGTTCAAAAGAAATCCCTTGTGGAAGGGCAGAGAATGAGTGTCTTTGCAGATAGCAAAAGATGTCAAATAAATATTTGGAAAGTGTTATATGGTAAGAACAGAAAAGCACAGAAATAGATGGACTAGGAGAACTGCAAATCTCTTCCAAAGATTAGAGCAGCATCCCTCAGAAATGACCTAGGGAAGAGACCTTTCCTTGAGGGAAAGAAATAGGCAACCTCTCACAGCCCTTCCATCCAGGGGCTTACACTGGGTGCAAAGTGGTGTGAAATTACTCACAACAGTGCACCAGGAAGAGAGGTTTTTGAAAATACACAAAAAATATAAAAATTACAGTATCTTCTACTTTTTGTTCTATGCAAAAATCAAGTAAAAAAATAAAACCTTGCTGTAAATAGCTGTCTCCCCTTAAAGAATCTGCACTCCAATTTCCCCATTTGCTGCCATGTACGTCCCTCATACAAAGGACTTTTACATAACCCTCCCTGCACTGCAAGTTTTGACTTGGGGCCAGCAGCTGCTTCATGCTTTTCAGAACAGACTGCTGGACAAGCAAAAGCAGAAAGAGGCTGGCATAAGGAAAACAGCACCTTTGTTTATAAAACAAATACTACTTTGGAATTTGCAAACTTTTCAGTCAAAGAATTTCCTTGTCATAACAACATGTGAAGTGCCCCATATTTATAAGAGCACACTAGAAAAAAAAAATCCAGGATATGAGATACTATTGGCATGATATTTGCTATTATTTCAGCGCAGAAGGATGTCAGTGGATATTGGGAAGTCACAAGAGTGGTGAGTTACCCTGGAATTCAAGTCATGATGATGATGACTCGAAGTGTAACGATCAGCCCAGATGATGTTCAGGCTGAAATTTATTGTGGATTTGTTACCAAATGCATGAAACACATTCCCAGAGACACCAGCCTGATCCAGCAGTGGACATTAACTGTGAGGGGAATAGTATCATTTGCTGGGAAAGGAGGTAATCAATGGGTGGAGGCATCAGCCGGACATGTGAGGATTAAAGGATTAAAGCTACTGGCTGTGGTATGCAGTCCCCTAAGAACAAAAGCAAATACAAGTCCCAGAGTTTCTACCAAAGAGGATGAAAACAGAAAGCAAGAAAATTAGTCATCCATGAGGCTGATCAGGGAAGTAGTAACAGCCATCACAAAGACTGAAATCACGCCTTGCCTCTCATGTCAGTTATTTACCTCCCTTACTTAGCAGTAACCATGCAAGAGAGGGTGACTAATAAAATTTTCCTTATTCCAGCCAAAGTGCACAAGACTCAGCTGAGGGATTCCTTTAGGAACAAGGAATTTTCTTATTTTTGAGATTAAAATGGGGAAAATAAGCGCTCCATGTGGGGACTGAGTGAAATACTGTGCCTGAGATTACATGTTTAAAGTATAGCTTATGACTTAAAGTGTCTGTGTGTGTGTAAGAGTTGCACTTTTTTCACCAAATGTGATCATTTCAGAGGTAGGCACCCAGAATAAGGAATTAAAATCATAATTCTGCTTGAACTGAATCCTGTACTGAACTCCTATTCCATGGTCCACCCTCATTTCTTCCAGCTGAGTTGGTAACTGCTCAGTACCCACCAGCCTGGCTGAAATAAGTGTGACTTGGAGGAGGCGGAGGAGGAGGAGGACAGCGCAGATCCGTGCGCAGATCCATGTGCATGCCGGGAGGGACGGGCTCGGAGGGGTCTTGCAGCGGGGGAGCTCTGTACAGCATCCAATGCCGGGCTCTATAAATTACAGCCTGGTCTTTTACTTTTCCTTGATGTAATGCAATGTGTCCCCTATAACTCCACTCTTTTCCATAATTAATGGCTTCTAGGAAAATATTCTGAATTTCTCCCCTGATAAGCACCTAAACAAACTTGATGTTTCCTCTCTGAGACACAGAAGAGGACGTTAAACTGTTTTCACCCCCACGTCCCTCGAGCCATGAGAAGTACCAGATCTGTCTCTGCTGGGCCAGACGAAGCCCTGCTTCACCACAAACTCAGTACGGGACCGACAAATGATCTCCATAGTAAATGATGCACATAAGAAATGTCAGCATGTTCCAAAATTCCTCACTTAATCTTATTGCCAGTTGTATAGTCTGGATAATCAGTAAATAAATCCTTTTAACTTTGCTCAAATCCTTAGGGGCTGAATACACAGAGAGCACTTTCTAATTCATTCTCATTAACCTCCCAGCTCTAAACAAAGTAATTTCCGACTTTTCTTAGTGTCTGAATATTCCACTGGCCTCTGCAACACCTGATTTAGAAGCAATGATTTCTCACTTGTGATTTCTCTTTCGAACTGGCATTGTTCTTTTTCCTCACACATATGCTTGCTGGAATAGCACGAATCAGCAAGATTTAAAACCTCCCATTCTCAAGTTTGAAGCCCCTAAAGGGAAATTGCAGTTGTGATGCCAAGGAACACAGTCGTACGTTATTTGACTTTTCCTCGGCCAGGCTGACAGCAGAGGGGGAGGAAGGGAGGAAGGAAAGGGGAAGGGAGAGGAAGATGGCATTTTAATAGCACCCACACTGATTTCACACAGTTGGATCTCTGTGCTCCGGAGCGGCACCATTTCCGTTCTGCTTTGCCTCACATTCAGTCAGGACTGCTCAGCCAGGCTCTATGGAAAGGGTTCTCAATCTTTTTTTTCCCAGGATGGACCACATCTTAGTACAGAAATCTGTCTTGTGGACAACTCCCTAGCCCACCTTTTACCCTGAATTTTGACAGCCCATTACCAACTCAAGTTTTGCAGGGACCACCCCACCCACATCCCAGATGTGACTAAATGAGCCAACATTCCTGCCAGGACAAGACGGATTATCCCTCCACCTCTTGGCCCAATTCTCACAGTCTCTGTAGTACCCACAGTAATTGCCTATCTGAAAAAAAGCTAGTAAGAAAGAGGAATGTATTTAATCTAATTTAGCAAGTGGACACACAAGAACCACCAGCATCTTAGGTTGATAAATCTGCCTTTCCCAGATGTTAGTCATATCCCAAACATAGCTTGGCTGGAGTTCTCATCAAAACATTTCATCTGATAATTCAGGTCCTAAGATTCAAAGTTCTCATACACATTAATGGGTTTTCCATAAGCCCTCTGTCAGGAAGAGTGACACTGGGCTACAAATTCTGGCAGGAACTCTTACCCCAGCAGAGCATCAATGATCACCATATCCATGCTCTCCATTTAAGACCCCCTTTAAAGCTGCAAGCAAAAATATGACCTGCAACATTCCTGTAGCAAAAAAGCCCCAAAACAGATCAGAGGAGGAATTTGAAAACATTGAGCACTTTACTGAAATATAACAAATATTTCTAAACAAAAGAAAATCATCCACTGAGGAGCATTTTGGATTCATGCCACAGAAATTGAAAATTATTGGGTAAAATTATTTTCAGGGTAAGAAATAAATTGTGAGCAACTATGCTGTACATAACATTTATGACACGGCTTCCATTTTGTATAACTATGACAAACCCCTTCTATGTATTCTATAAAAGCAGCAGAAAATGAAAGAGGTTTTTTTTCCTCCTAAAAATAAATTTTATTTAAGAGAAGGTGAGATTTTGGTAAGTTAATACACATGTCTGTAAGCAACAAACATAAACACTTCATGTTATAAGACCACATTCTTGTTGGCACAAACCACAATGAAACTATAAAGTTTAAAGCTTAAGTCACTTTGACCTCCTCTTTGTGGGGAGGTCACATCAGTGATTAGGGCTGTGACCATATGGAGTTTACCTTTGCAGTTAAGATTACCTGGCTTTGCTGTTGCCACAAACAACCCTAACCTGACACTTCAGTCGGTTATTTCTGCAATTTAACTTTTTTTACTGACCTATGACATTTTCAGTTCAAAGGGATTTACTGGTTTTGCCCCTTTTGTCACTGATCAGCAGCAAAAGGTGAAGTCAAGACTCATTTGAGGTCTCTCACTTTGCAGCTCTTCACAACAATGCCAAGGAAACCCTGTTCTCGTGGCAGCATGATGAGGAGCAGTAGCTCACACACAATCCTAAGGATTATAACTGCTTTTGTCAAGAAGAGAAGAAACTGCCACCCCATTGGGGCTCCCCCTCCCCTGTTCCAGGGTTTGTGCCTGCTGAGCAAACCTGGGCAGGAAGAGCCGTGGTTTAACCTATCATCCCAAGGACTGAATGTCTCATAGTGGAGCTCCAGACACAGAAGTTTCCCTCTTCTTCCCCTATGGTTCGAAATATTTTCTGCAATGAAATTACTGGGAGACAGCTAAATATAAGGGCAGGCATGGAATTTGAACCCATGGCCTTCTGGCTTGGAGGTGAGACTATTCCTAACTGAGCCAAAGTGACACATACATAAAATGCTTTCAAGGTTTTTAGAGAGCTCTGTCATGACTTAAAAACACTAAGTCTTTGTGGTACAAACCACAGGGCAGGAAGGAGCTGGGGCTCCCTTTTTACTGCTAATTTTAGCCGATGAATTGTTTATAATCTCCTGCAAAATACATAAAGCCTTTTTCTGCCTTAAGCTAAGAGAGAACAGCCTTTCAAAACTGATTCTTAATTATAGTGTTCCCCTGCTAGGTGGGATGGAGGCAGGTTCCAAAATTGTGTCAGAGTATATGAAGTGATAAAATGAGGATGGGTGAGCTATTTTTAAACATTCTCAAAGACTTTGAGGTCAAAATCTCTGAATTTATAGCCCTATGGCTGTATTAAAACTCATGGATTATTAAGACCTTCATGGCAAGACTCAAGTATCATTTCATTTGAGAGACCCTCTGGCTGCAGAGCCACGTGTTCCCTACCAGTCTGCCTGCCAAACTGGGGCGCCCCGGGGAGCCACCTTTAAGCACAGGTTATTTCACTACTGTAGACAGGCATTTGGGATATAAAGGGGATGAGACATTCCAGCCCAGCGCATTCCCTCCTCCTCTCTTTTCCCAAGACATGCTGCAAGTGAGAGGCTTGCCTTTCCAGATGTCTAGGAAGCGAGTGGGTTAGGGAGAGTTTGAGGAATCTTAGGCAAAAGCACATAATTGCTCCATACTCTACCCAGTCTGGAAACCCAGTACAGCCTCAGGCCTGGTGATATTTCCCCAGCACAGTCATGTTTCCCATCTGAAGAGGGCAGCTGGGCACCTGCTGCTGGGGCAGGATGGAGAGCTGCTGCCCAGGAACACCCAGCTTTAAACAACGGCCATCCTGTCCTTTCTTCCACCCTAGCAAAAGGACTCCAGAACAAGTCCTGAAATACATTTCTGACTGTTTGGATAATCTAGACTTGTATCAGAATCATTGTTCTGCTCATGGAAATAAACCACGTACAGGCAGCACCTGGGAAGGACTGGTCCTGCCTTTGGCCGCACAGGCTTCCCAGCACCGAGAGGACCACTCCTAATCTCGGGTTTGACTTACAGCAGCAGGATGAGTAAAAGCTGTTACCTGCTATACACATATTGGTTTCTTTTCAGTAATGATCAATATACACCATTTTTTAAAATAGGAAGAAGGCCACACAGTGAGAAGAAGCCAAGTTGAAAGAGTTTCTCTGCCTCACAAGTTGACGTGGAAATAACTCTCAGACCCCTCTCCCTATCAACATTCTGCATGTCCTTTAGGTGTATCTTTCTCTACAGGCCAAACAAGTGGCAGCGAAGGCTTCAGGGCTCTGAGGATGCTGCAAAATGATTTGTACCATTTACATTGTTCATTTTCTAACTGAGGTACAGGTTTATGGGAAACCACTGCACAGAGAGGAGCTGCTATTTTGGAAAAGACCAGATGCAGGTTAGAAACATCAGAAGACAACAGGCTCTAAAGCTATTTTCAGGTGAGCGGATTTATTTGTCCACTTTTTGCAATTGCATTTACCTGAGCACCATTTAAACCTGTAATTTTTTTCCATTCATATGTCCATGCAGTGATCCATAACATAAATACTAATGAAATGTAGATGGCCCAAGTAAAAACAAAAACTAGTCAAAACAAAACTCAAATCCTTTTCTTGATTGCTTATGGATTTATAAAGCCATAAAACCACGTAACAAGCACAAAACAAATGCCTTGGAAAAAAAAAGGTTTAGCACAAAAAAGGCCAAATGAGCAGTTAAAAAAAAATATCCAGTGTTCTTGGTTCTGTTAGTAATTAATGTACACTCATGTTTCAATCAAAAGACGTCACTGGAATGGGTTGTGCTTTTTATCTACCAGAAGATCACAATACACTTATTAGCATGAGAGAGTCTCCCACCTGGAGCAATGCTGAATGGATCCACATTCCTACTTAGGCATTTTGCACACATTTCATATTTTTACAAATCCATGGTATTAGTCCATCCTATAAGCATTAAAGTCTAATTCTTTCAGAACTTCCCTGTCTCAGTCTGAAAATCTTTACCATTATAAGAGAATGTGGTGAGTTCAGGGACACTTTCTCTCCTTGAGGTCATTCCAGTATGGATACACCCCCCCATTACCTATATGGGAATTGCTCCTTTCAGGAATTGGGCCCAATCCATCCCCAACCACAGTCACTAGGAATCTTCTTCCCAGTATCCGCTGGCATTTACTTAAGACTGCAACAACTGCTTCCTTACATTTCTGGAGTGGAAAAACAGTTTTAATGCTTTTCCTTCAAGTGCCCTTCACAAGTTTGATTTTCAGGCACAAAGAATTCCTTAGCTCCACACTGCACCACAAATCATCCTTCAGCTACATCCTGTACTCCTACATCCCACTCTGCTCCCAGCAAAACCCTGCCAAAATTCCCACCGAGTTCAATAGTCCTGTCCTATTCCCCCCAACTCCTAACTGAGGTTAATTTCTTTTCTCCCAGTATGAACAGAAACCAGCAGGTAAAAAAATTTTGTCTAATGTGGCACTAAGGCTGTGGAATTTACTCCCATGTGAGAATGGCACAATAAAGTCATTTGTTTAAAAGTAAATTGAAAACATTCCAGTCTTCTCAGGCTTACAACTATTAACTTTGGTTTCTGCACAACACTGTAGAACGTCTGGCATCAAAGACACTTTGTACATTGCACTGAACTTGCACTGGACACTGTTAGTGGACCATTAATCACACCAAACAAAGATCCCATGCAAACACAAAAATTACTGACTTTTCACATGTTCAGCATGGCCTAGCAAAGGTTAACACCACAGCTGCTGGATACTGCACATTTTGAGACATGAAGTGTTGACAAGGCATCTGAGAACGTGCAGATTTTTCAATTGATAATTATGTATTCCACGTTAAACAATCTTATTTGTGCCTAATACTGTCTAGAATTAGGCAGACACGTACCTCAGCATGAACTAGCACAACTTCAATTCAGATGCCTACAAAAGCATGTACTTCTTTTCACCTACACACATATATAATGTGTGAGTGCAGGGGCACGGGTTAGTGGCAAGAAAATCTACGAGGATATGATCCAAGGTTCACATGAACCACTGCTGAAGAAAGTGAAGGCTTAGGTAAAAATGCACTAACAGATCCACTCACCTGAGGGAACGTGGCTGTATGTTTGGAAGAGCTAGAACAGGAATGGGAACTGAACCAGTATAAAAAGGAAAGACTCTGAAAACAAAAACCAGTCAGTGACCAGGGAAGCAACAAAGGGGGCACGGAAGAAAGCCCATGGTCTGGAATCACAGGCTATATTTCAGGGTGCAGTTTACTGATAATGTCAAAGGAGAAATGATGTGTCACAGGAGCATGAATTACTGGCTGTCACGGGCAGTTTTCTGTCATCCAGACCAGAGCAGGGGAAAACCTAAGCCATCAGCCCTGAAGCTTCCTATCTGACAGGATGATTTCCACTGGGTTCCTCAGACCATGCTTTCACAGAATTCTTGCACCAACTGCCTCAGGTGAAAGAAATGTTACTGCAGAATCATCATTCTCTCCTAACCAGGGCAGGAGGTGTGAAGGGAAGCAGTGAGAGAATAAATTGCTACCCTCAAAAAAAAAAAAAAAGAAAAGAAACACTGCAGAATCTTCTAAAATTATCATGGATATCCACAAAACCAGTCACCAGCTCCCAGTAATGCAGCAGCATTATTAACTAATGGAGTGGGTACAGAATCACAGCATGAAGGCACCAGCATGCCACTTGCGTCTGTGGAACAGCGAGTCCAGCATCTAGACTCAACAAAATGAGAAGGAAGTTGATGCAAGTACAGGCTTGTTAGTCAAACCACAACCGTATGCAAGGCTTTTGAACAAGCTTCTAAAAAACACTTTAAAGAAAATTTGAAAAAAATAAATAAAAGAAAGAAAGATGGAAGAGCACACCAAACTCAGTAAGTTAACTGATTTTTCTGACTAAAGAAAACTTGACAGATGTTTGGTTCAGCAAAGCGATACCCTTAGGAGACTGGCAAATAAGCTTATAAACATGAGTATTAATGAAAGAATAGTGCAGTAATATAGTATAGATAGTATAGATAAATAAATTATAATGTGAGAAGAAAAACTAGCAGCCTTGAAGGACTTAATCATCAAAGTATTGAATGGATTGGTCTTTCTGAAATAAAATAGCATAAACTTGCCAATTAGATTTGATTCTGCCCATAAGACAAAATTGTGAGGTAGTGTCAACATAATGGGAGATTGAACACTGTCCTGAAAGACACGGGTAACTTCAAGGATTGTAAAAACAGAAACAGGATCAAATAATAGTTGTATGCTGATAGACTAATGACAGCTGCAGCACGGGACCGGGAGCTCATCAGCTGGCAATAACAATGGAAAGGAAAGCCCAGGCACATCCAACTAAGCATCAGATGATTCCAAGACAATGCTATGATGTGGCCATGGAAAGAGCACAAGTGCTGGTAGTCTCTGTTCTGAGCAATGCATATCCAATAGAAGCAACACAGTTTTGTACAGGACTGGTGAGATCTGTTCTGGTCACTGATGGAGGAGGCCACAAGACTTCTGGTCTGGTTAATCTGTCTTCTGCACAGATTAACACTTGACACTTCTCCTGTTCCCAGGGCTGCTGCACTATTTCCTTAAGAGTCAAATGAAACTGCATGTTGAGAACAAGAATATTTTATTTTCATTGCATTGAAACTGCTTTTCAGCCTCCACTGGGTAGAGCAGTGCAGCATTTGAGAGCCCTGGACAGTTAAATTGGAAGAACTCTTCCCCTTATATGAACTATATGGCCCTCTTCCTTCCTTCCCCACAAGATCCTTGTCCATGTTCCAAACCATACTCTCCTGCCTTCAAGCTGGAAAGGGCTCTGCATCAGCTCTCACATTAAGCTGGGGTGTATATATGGGAGGAAAGAGTGAAGGTATTTGGACAGTGGTCTCCAAAAACTCCCATGCGCTCACTGATCTACCCAAAACTGCTTCTGCTGCTTAGTGGAGTGGGAAAAAGAGGAAATGTGACCTTTGGAGAAGACTTTTCTTAAGCTACTGGGCAAAGAGACTATTATTTGACCGCTTTCTTCATGTGGCTGGAGAAGCAGTGTGTGTTCCACAGGTGTGTGGAGAGCAATTTAGGGAGCCTGGTCAGACTAGAGTACAGAAGCAGTGTAAGGAAACAATTCCTGCCTTTTGAAGCATGATTTTCCCATTACTGTCTCCAAACTGGAAGATCAGTCCTCTGAGTTTTCACCTTGTGTGAGAGCAGGCAGCTGAAAATAGCTCAGGTAAATAGCTGACTACAGATCTTGATGCTCCCGTGGACTGCTGGTTACAGCTTCCATGTAATGGAGGAGGGAAGGAAAAACTTTATCCAAGACCCTAAAATTAACATTTAAAGTGATGAAAGCAAGTTGGACTGGACTATCCTAAGTACTAAGGACACTTGAGACAGTGATCGTGTCAGAGGTTAGTCTCATCTAAAAGAAGGTTGCTTTAGGTTTATTGGAGGATAAAATTACACACTTGAGGATCTGCTGCTCCAGCTAAAACTCCATATCCATCTAATGAACAGTTTTGGGGTGTTTATCAGAAGGGGAATGGTAGAAAGGGTTGAGAAGGAGGTGAACTCTTTAAAATATAATTTGTTTTCTGACTACCTTCCTTTCATAGGAAAAAACAAAAAAAAATGTTCATCTTAAATTGCAGGCATATGGACAAACTCTCTCAGCCCCAGAAATTAATCCTACATGTTGATTAATGATCAAACTACTAGAGCTTTAGCATGAAAAATGGGCTAGGCTTCAACTGAAGATTGCCTGTAGCTAATGATGCAGTGGAATGAACATTTTCATTCCAGCTAAACCATTCCTGTTCCTGTAAAAATAAAGAAATCCAGTCTTGGGTTATAAAAAAGACTCGTAGAATTCTGAATACTTCTTGGGTTAAAAGAATGCCCTACATCTTAACAAATCTGTTAAATACAGAATATGTTACCTATGAAGTCAAACATCCATGTAAGTTGTATACAGGTAGTCACAGGGTATAAATATCTGAGGTGAGGTCAGGGAATGAAAGAGAAGCTGGTGACCGTAGCCTAGAATTTCATATGTGCAGGCACATTTCAGAGTTAGTAGATTTAACACAGCTCCTGTCTCAGGCTCAAAAATGTAAAATGTAATTAAAAAACCCCACAAGGAAGTGTAGTGGGCTGGTACAGCATCTGCCTGGCGAGGCAGCTGACACAGGCAGGACTTGCCTGGAGATCTCCTTGTGGTTCAGCCCCTGGCGCCATCAGTTGGGCTTGAACTCAAAAGCTGTGGAGGGGGGTAATTAAAAGTGACTCTGCACCACTCTGCTGCAGCCACTGAAAGAGGGTGGGAAAGGATTCAGGCATATGCAAGAGAAGGGATGTGTCGCTCCAGCTCTAGTGATTTCCATTATGGAAACACAGCACTTTACAGCTTTTAACATTTATGCCTCTGAAGTCAACTATCAACGTTTTTTTAAATTTTGTTTTCATTTCAGCTCATGAAATGCAAACTCCAGTTTGGGTAATATCAACAGCACATTCTCCCTAAACCACAAGGAAGGTGCAGAGTTGAAAAAGCAGCACAAGGTAGAAAGCTGAGAAGTGGAATTACACACACAAAATGATTGCCACCAGCACGTCCACTGGCCAGAACAGTGATTTTTCAAGACTATAGAACTCAGAGTGTGGGGAAAGGCCAGGACGTTTAAACCATTCTGTTGGCTGCAGGAACAACTATTAAAAGAAATTAAGAGGAAAGTCAGCCCCCAGAAAGAGCACAAGACACTGTGTTCCAACTCTAACCAGCTGAAGGAAAGTTTATATAAAAACAATCACTTCGTTAGTGACTCATAAGGAAAGAATCCCCAAGCTTTCTTCAGGGAAACCCCAGTAAATAACATGTCTAAAAGCACATGAAGATGGTGCTGTCTGTTCTGTTACACTATTCAGTCCTCATGATAAAACCTTTGGCAGAAGAACAACCTACTGAGCACAGATCCTTTTGGGAAACCCAAAAACCAGTAAGAATTGCTGTGGCTGTTAGCTAAGTCTGCCTCATATTCCTGCTCTTGTGTGAAATGTCTAATGCAAACTGGAAGAAAGTGGGAAAAAAAATGCTTTTTGTTACAGCACTGGAGAGTGCTCCTCTTCACTACATGCAGGTGCACTCTCAAGATAAATAAATGCCTGGATTTCAATGCATTCTGCACTTTTAAAACTAAATGTTACAGATTCAAATATCCTGCCATACTAGATCCAAAGCCATGGAGTGAAAAGGTTGCTGCATGCACAGCCTCTCTGGAGCAAGTTATCAGACACACAACAGGCTGGGCAATGAATAGTTCTCTGTCCAAAGAAGGGATGGATATACTTTGCAATGTATAACTTCTTTGGCTATGGAGAGGTTTCGTCCTTTTATTTCCTTTCTTCTCTCTCTCTTTTTT
>VYZQ01011704.1:38841-53276 GCA_013400655.1 Mystacornis crossleyi
ACACCCCCAGAAAAAAAAAAAAAAAAAGGGGGGGGGGGGAGAAAAGAAAGACTTCAATTTAATTACTATGTCACCAAGAAGTATTTTAAGGACCAACAGGCAAACTGACCTGACAGGCACAGTATTTGTCTTCTCTTTTGAAAAGAGATCCTGCTTTTCCTAAGCGAAAAGTCAAACTAAATTACACTGACTTTATATTCAGTGATCGTTTGCAGGCACAGCATTATCTGCGCTGTGACAGCTCCACTGAGATGTGAATATGGAGTTTATATACTTCAGTTCTACACATTCTGTAAAGGGTATCAGCAAGCACAGCAATGCAAAATAATTAGAAGGCAAGAAATTTGTAGTTGCTATCTGTAAAAGGTAATTTAAGAGATTTTGGTTGTCCAAGTCAAAGTTACTCAAGTCTGAGGTCAGCATTTAAGTGTTTGGTACTTTGAATTAAGTAGAAATTACTGGCTAACTCAGGGCTTAATGATGACAAAGGAAAGGTGACTTTTTATATTAAAAAGTGGCACTCTAAGGTTTTGAGATTTTTCTGTTACTGCTGTTTTATTGCTTGAGTGCCTAGGGATTCAGAATAAAAATTTCGTAAGGACATAGCACCTAGCTAATCTTTTAACCTAACAATGTCAGAAGCGTATGGAGATGGACTCTATGAGAATGGTTCAGGTTTTGATGTTGTTTTCAAACAGAAGCATCTGGAGGGCTGTTTTGAGGGGATTTGTTTTTTAAATGAGGGTAAAGAAGATGCACAGGGTAAGCACCAAATCCACAGTGGTGAATCAAGACAGTCAGAGGCTCTCAGCTCCTCTGTCTTCAGTAGCTGGACTGAAGCTACAGCACTCTGCACAACTCTGGACAATTCTGCACTCTTTCCCCATGCAAAGCTGTGGAGTTCAGTGTTAATATTAGCAAAATGCAGCTTGCCAACATGTGCTTGCTGAATGAGGTAGGTCTCCATTACCTCATTCTACACGACCCTTTTACAGATTTTATCCAACAAAGCTTTTGAAGATATATTTATCTTTAACCATGTGAGAAATCTCACTTACAGTAATGATTGTGCAACAATAAAAAGTAAAAATAAAAATGACTATTAGTCCACTGACGATTATAAACCCTCTTCACTTCCCTTCCTCCCCCTTTTTCTTAGGGACTCATTACTCCAGTGTTTACTTTTACTTTTGTAAATCCAAGAGTGCAAAGCTAAAGGCAGAGGTATAAAAGTGGCCATGGTCTGAGCGGATGGGTGAGTACAGAATCTTGACATCTGAACATATGACAGGATGCAGTGTATGAATGCCACACTGGGCAGCACTGGCAGAGGGTTACAGCTCTGGAAGCAACACAGGAAATCTGTGCCAGGACAGTAAGGAAGGATTATGCAGCTTTTCAGCATAAAGTTGCATTAGAAGCTTTGAGACACTGTCATCATTCTCACTCTGCCATTCCTCTCATCTCTCTGACCCCTTCTCACAAACTCTCTGGTCACCTCTCAGGTTTATCCATGTCATTTCCCAACTCCACTAGGTACAGAAATCTCAAGAAGACTGTGGGGTTTGAGCCTCTGCAGGCAGCTGCAGGTTAGTTCTGTCTGTCTAACTGGGATAATGTGATCTCCAGACTCCAGCAGGAATGACCTGTGCGAAAGAGAAGGGGGACACACAGATGACAAGAGGAGAATCCTTACAAGGAACTGGGTCAAAGAGAAAGATCAGGATGGTTTCCTGGAGATTTCTTTTGGAGTTATCTTCTGCCTGGCAACCCAGGCCAGATGGAGAATGTTTCTGAACCTACAGCAAGAACTGCCCTTGGCTCAAAGAAGAGTTAAGAGCTCCCAGATCCTCACATCTCACAGGCTTCTCCTCTACCTGCTCATGGGTATCCTGCCTGTATCTCAGATGCTTCTGGTCCTGACCTCCTTGGGGTGCCCCACAGCTCATAGCTGGAGAACAGAGCTGGTCCATGCACCTTTTGACCTCCAGACTCAGTTTGTGCCAGACCTAAGCAGTGTCCCATCTATCCCCACTTCCCTTAACAGAGCACCTACAGTCTAAGCTGTCTCCTCTCAGATCAGACCAGCAACCACTGCAGCAGCAAAGTGTTAAGTCAGCATGTCGTAAAAAACATTATAAAAACTACCTTGACATTTTAGTGTACACAGTTAACATTTACATTTCACACCACCTCCTATGTAAAGTCCCTTTCTCCATGCCATCAATACACCAATTTTCTTAATCCCTCCCCACCTTTTCTCAGGCCAACAAAACAGAATATTTTTGGTACTTCTGACCCCAGCCACTGTGGAGGCAGGAGTGGTCAAAAACTGGTTAAAAATACAAAAATTACAAGCAGACAAAATTCCCCAACCTTCAAAACCTTTAAAACCCACCTGGGTCTTTCCCAGAAACGCTTCCAGCTCCCAAAGGGATGCTACAGGCAATATTTCAAAGACTACTTTCAATGTTTGCTGTGAAACATCTTTTGATGCTTCAGGTTTATCTTCCTAAGGGTTAATATACCAAAACAGGAAAGGGGGAAAAAAGGCACAAAAGCTGTATAACTCCTTTCTGAGGTATGACAAACTCTCTCTGCATCTTATTCCAGAGTGTGAGATGTGCAATTTCCATTCTTAAGCTCAGTAAAAATGGTATTAAAAAGTACTAACCCTGGGAACTGCATGATTATTCGTTTATCAGATCAAAATCAGCAAAACTGCCTTTTTATGTGCTGCTTACTTTCAAAAAAAACCCCTACCACGCATATTTCAGTTCTCCCTCTTCACACCCCACACCCTTCTGCTGCTGTCCAGCTGGAACACATCAAGGGTCTAGAAGCCAAGTCAAATGTTGACCCCACCCTCCTCCATCCATTTTAAGGCACCTTCAAAGCCAGTATACTGATCTAGTTCAGCTTAGCCAACAACGCCAGCAAATCTGTTATTTAAGACTTTAGTGCTGGGTTTTTATAACTGCCCATTAATACAAGCTTTGATGTATGGTCAAAAAATCCAGCTGTAATGAGTTTCATCAGGCTGTAGTAACCTTTCCTCAGAAGGTCTTTATTACTATACCTTTATAATCTTTGGGCCCAATACTTTTATAGTATCATTCTTACTGAACCTCCTTAAAAAAAACTCAGCAACACTTAACACTTCTCCTTCCCCAAAATTAAAACATTAGTTTTTCTCAAAGACACTTTTGCACCCCCATTTTTGATCACATTTTGCTGTTAAGAGCATGCAGGCAATAGCTGTGTGAGTTGAAAGACAAACGAATTTTCATTACAAAGTCCTTCAGACAGGATACAAAAGGAATTTGTAAAAGGACAAACAACTTACTTTATTGCTCCCCTTTGAAGGATGCAGCACAGAAGAAAGAGGGGAAAAAGAAATATTAGTTACATTTATTTTACATGCATTCAGCCTAACTTGTACAGTTCTGGAAATGGCTCAAACCAAATGAGGAACTGACTCAGGGAACATTCACTGAATCCTGTAGTTAAACAGCTTCCAGGGGAACATAGGACATTCGCAAAGGACTTGAAATGTTCAGCAAAGCTGTTTTCCTCACTACACAAACATTCTGATCCTGCTTTTGCTTCCTTCAGTGTAAATCAGGAGCAGCTCCTGGGAAGTCAGTGGATACAAATACAAGGCAGAAGAAAATGAGGCCTGAAGTGATCTAGGGATGGGATGGCAGCCAGAGGGATTTTCATGTGTTGGTAACACTTAACTTCCAATATGCAAAGCAACCCACTAAACATGTCTGCTGAGCCTTCCATGACAGCCATTCCCTACAACTTGCCAGTGAATGGAAAATTTCAAGATTCAAAGCTTTTTAAAAAGCAAATACCAAACTTTTAGATTAGTAATAAAAATAAGGAGGAGACAGCATTGGGGGGCGTGGGGGGAGAAGGAATGGGCAGTGCTAGCAAGGTAAAGTGTGCAGAGCAAGTTACAACAAACATCTGTGCTATTATTTTGGTTTAATTGTGAGTTTTGCCATGAGCTGGCATGAACAGTGTATATTATACAGTGGGAAGCCAGCCAAAATAAACACCAGCCTACAGTTGAGAAATACAGTCTGGAAAGGTTAGTCACAAAGTTGTAGTCATTTTTTAACAAAAAAAGGAGGGTTTTGGATGCAGCAGTCCAGAAGGCCAGCAGTAAAGTCAGATGGTAAATGGATATCCCATTTCAAAGTGAATTGGCCACAGGATGATTTATATCCAGCAAGCTCACTTGCATATGGGTTGGAAAATAAAAACACTGATTCATTGCTATCTGGGTGGCTGTCAAAGCCTACGTCCTGACAAAAGCAAATGGATTGCGGGAAGGAGGTGACTTGGCAAACTGCAAAGAGTTCAGGGGCTCATAGAGCAGTGCTGAGGGCTGACTAGAGATAGTTCATGGGACAGTGAATATGTGAACATATTCACTCTGAGCATCCCCATGTACAGAGGGCCAGGGAAGACAAGCAAAATTAAGCAAGGAAACGGAGGAAGGGGTTGATATGTGGCCTTTAAAATATTAATGAGATTTGCTAAGGCAAAAAGAAAAATTATAAATCTAGAACCTTGGACTTAGCTTACAGGATAAAAGGAGCAGCAGAGACTCCATGTTAGTGGCAGCAAGTACTGAGCCCCATTGCCACTGTAATCAAACAATTTTTGCAGTGCTACTAAAAAAAAAAAATCAGCAGAAAAATGAATATTCTTAGTTGAGAGATTTGCCCTGGGTCAGAATTCAGAACAGACCTCTTTAATCCGTGCCAAATTCCTACTTTTCCTGCCCCAGTTCAGGGCAGTGGCCGTGGGTGTTAGCCCGCTGTCCTTGTGGCTGATCAGAGCTGCAGGAAGGCCCGGGCTGCACTCTCCCGTTCTCGGCTCGCACATGCTCCGGCAGCTGCAGGGAGCAGGCCAGCCTCCGCTGCAGTGCTCCAGCTTCACAGCACTGCTCGTCTACTTTTCATTTCTAAGCAGCAATTTTTCTGCTGCTGGTGCCAAAGCCCTGGATATTCAGAGTTCCCAGCTGTGCCTCACGCATAAAGAGAGCGAGAAGGTCGGTCTGGCAAGGGGCTGAGGCACCTCTTTGCCTTTTTAACTCTGGGATCACGAAGCTGGGGGGAAGCACTGAAGTAAACTCAAGCTGCTGCCATTTCCTGGCACTCTCTCCTACTTAAAAACACAGTCTTTGAATCTTTGAAGAAGAATAAAAGACTGGGGGGGGGTGTCTCTAAAACTATTTTCTATTGTCATAGGAAGGTGTGAAACTGAGGAGCATGCACAAGATTTTAGTGAAACACTGCTTATTTTTATTTAGGATCCACTGGATCTTCTAAGGTACCTAGGGCCTTGGAGATTTTACTTTGCAAAATTCAAAACTCTTAACAGCAGACTCACAGTCCACATTTGGACCTCCAGTCCTTTAGGAATAAAGTTTTGGAGGCCTAGACTAGCACTGAGCATCTTTCCTGAACAGCTTGATAAACTACTGGGCGAATTTCAAACTACAGGCACTTGGAACAATAATATTTACCCTTTCTATAATGTAAAGATAATTCTAGCTCAAAGGAGAATTGTATTTTGACTCCCTTCTTCTTCTTTCAAGGAAGTCTCTCATCTTGCATCTAAGACTCTTTTGACAGACCAACTTTAAACAAAACCAAGAATTCTTTGTAAAGATATTTTGAATACCAAGTATTTTTAGGGGGGAGGGACAGACAGGAAGACAGAAGAGAAGTTCAGAAATCCAACTAGTCTGTCTTGTTTAAGGATAAAGTACCAGATATACCAATATGATAAAACCTTTACAGAATACAAGATTAAACCAGAGGCAGCAACAGCCTTTTGTGAAACCATCATTAAAACCTAAGCAAGAAAAAACCAAAGCAATACAGTATATTGGTCCTAGTAATTAATTGGGCAACCACTCATAACAAATCCTCATTAAGTGACTTCTGATATTCTTTGGCAGGAATGGATCTACTGGAACAGGAAACATACTGAAAAGTCACCAACATTGGTTTTTAAAGTCTCAGATACCTGGTATGTCTCCTGCTAAATGAATATTTGCACTATTCTCTAAAAAAACCATCATCATTATTATCATCACTCTTTATTTCTAAAATAAATGGAGAAGCCACAAGAATTTCTTATTTATCTTTTTATTGTAGCATTGAAACTTTGTATGAAGAGAAGAAGCTGAGCTTGTTTGCATGAATAGCTCCTGAAGGAGATCCAGACAGAACTGTACCGGAAGCCATGCAGGCATAGCAACCAGAAGGGAAGAAAAAGATGAAGAGAGAAGACAGCACAAGACCCTGGACTCAAGGAATGTGGCCTTCCCATGGAAAACAATCAGGAAGAAGGGCAAATTCATCGGAATCAAAGCACCATTTCTCAGAGTGGATCTTCTGCTGAAGAAATCCAGCACTCACTGCAGACAGGTGAGCTGTGCATTACAGAAACTTTCAAAAGCTCAAATGTCAGGTATTTCTGCTAGTCAGCCTTCTCTTTGGATACATCTCCTCAAAGCTTCACTTGATGTAAAATATCAAGGTATCTAGGTCCAAAAGTATTAAATAGTAGTTGGACATATTCTCTTTCCCAACTTTCTGTCATTTCTAGTAAATTAATAGAGGCTTTTTTATTGTATCCTGTTCAATTTGCTCCACATGATGATTAGCTGAGTAAAACTGCCTTTGGAAAGGTTTAGCATGTGTTTCGTACACAAAAAATCATGCCGTGAATCAGTACAATAAATATACATGATTGCCTGGAATGCTTCTGTCAGTTCTGTAATACAGAGCTTCAGGGAATAAACTTTTCAAAGCACATCTTTACCTTTAAAAACATTAATAGAAACAATGAAGCTCAGGAAACCCCAAATTGCTTGATGCTTTTACTACACGGATCCAATGAAAAACATGTTGGAAGGTTTGGTTTGTGGTTGCTTGAGTTTTTTCACATTGAGGTTTGACGCACAAATCGGTCTTAAAATATTTCATTATGAATATTTCGAAATTACCACAGACTTGTACAATGAAAAGGCTGCTCTTTCTTGAGATATCTGCAGACACTGTGTTTTCCCAGATGATACAGTTGCTTTTTCTGACTCAAGCAGAGCAGCTACTGGCAAACTAGTGAGCTGTTTAACTTACTGAGGATTTATCAGGATAGACACCGGCTCGTAGCAGAGATGCCTTCCAGCTATCCACCTCCTCTTGGGAGTCACAGGCTAGCTCAAGGAAACGGTAATCCTTGTAAACATTCCTAGAACAAAGAGCACCACATTGTAAAACTAGCATTTTGCTACTCTGTATCATGCACACAGTGTTTTAAATTAGAATCCTTTGGGATCAGAAATTACTTGGTAATTGTTTTGGACAACAGACTTTACAGGACAGGTGCTTGTTTAATAATTATATGGAGTACTTAAAAATATCTTAGAATGCTACAGCACAGCTCTGGAAATAATAATAGTCTAAAAGCACCGTGAAACTACTTAAAATCAATTTTCCTGCTCTTGCTAAAACAGAGCACTTTCAGGAAAAAAAAAAAGGATGTCGTGATGCAGAGGACAAACACATATGACATACCAACGTAACAGCATGGCTTGTGACGGATTGCTGCTGTAACCAATAAATACCAAAATAATTACTGATGCAACTTCTTCCCCTGTTAAGTCCTTTCAGTCCATTATATATCCTTTTAAGTTTTTAGACATCATCAGTAAAAGAGGAAAAAACCAGCAATGATAATCAGATACTTTAAAACAAACAAAACAAACCTCTGATGTCTGTCATCATAATAAGAAAACTGTGACATGGTTAAGTAAAACCTCTTACAGGTACTTCACAGAATGAGAAAAATACAGAGAATCACTTAATGGAAGAAAAGAGAAAGGAGGAAAATATGTCTATAGGAAGGTGGTATTTGTAAATTCTTCAATAAACAGAACAGATTTTCCCCTTACGGTTTAGCCATTAGTTTCTGAATTCAAATTCTATACACAGACCAGATCACTGTAACTTCGTCAGCCAACAGTCTTTTTAGGAAAGGCCACAAGCTTAGCTGAAAAAAGTTAGGAAACCACATTTTGCTAGATCTTAACAGCTGCACAAGGATCAATCTTCTATCTGAACCAGACTGTTTTCTTCCGTTAGCAAGCTATGGAGGAGGGGGCTTGATGGGAGATTGCTTCACTCTCAAAGACAGCAACGACAAGGGGCCCTTTGGTTTCATTATGCAACTACAGAGGTCATTTCCACCACATATTTTGAGAGGCAAAAAAATTGAATACACTATAGAACAAGGAAATAAAGCTATTATTGTCACTGGCTAGACAAATTTCTTTAGCATTCAGAGACTGGTGGGATTTCACCACAACACTGCTGGAACACAACCAACTTGATGTAATTCCCACTCACAGAAGTGATTCTCTCCTACCAACAATGTCACCAGGCAGCTCATAGCCTCGCTTTTAGGAGTAAAAGGAAAGAGGTTAAAAAAAGGTAAAAGAAGTGTAATTGAACCTGAGCATGAAGCAGCCATGACACCAAATCATCAAATTATCACCCATGAAACCACAGTACAACAACCAGAGCACACCCACTCTGAAGAGAGCAAAACAAGGTATTTTTTAGCAGGCTCATAAATTGCATTCAAAACTGCAAAGAATAAAGGACATATTCAGATTTATTTCCTTACACTGGTGACTCAGTTCTTACCAAATTTAAAGGTTAAATCTGAGCACACAGCACCAGGCTTGCACTACTCCCTTCAAATACCCAGACTGGAGGTGCCACCAGAGCATTTTCTTCCCACAGAAACCAGCCAAAAAAGGACACAAAGAGGCACTAATGGGCCCAAACCCATAGTTTAGCCAAAGCCTTTGACAGTATGAACAACTGAAAGTTCTGTGGATTCTTTTACTGATTGAGAAATTTAAAATTAATCCTTTTTCTTCCCTGACTCCAAAAGTACTAATCCTGCCATAAGGCAGATAATAGCCTGGATGACCTTATCAGATGCTGTTACCTTAAAACTGAGCAAACACCTGAATTTTATTTAATTTGCAATATTGTGGAACTCCAAGTCAACATTTACTGAGGAAAACAAAGAAGTCAATTAAGAAAAAAAAGAAAAGAGAAGCATAATAAAATTGCCAGAGAATAAAATGCTTTAATTTATTGTTAGGAGAAACTTTTACTGAGATAAGCTTCTCTGGCTAAGATAATGAAGCAGTTATAACTTTGAAGAAATAGGAAGCTGAAATGGTAAAAGGGTACTCTCAGAAAAGATGACTAAAAATAACAATAGAGCAAATAAAGGCTGTAAAACATAGTGATAGGGAAGTTCCAAAAACACTTATCTGCAAGAGCAAAACAACATGACACCAGCTTGTGAAAACATTTTTTCAGGACTGTCATGTTATATATTACACTTTCTGGAATTTTGTGGCTTGCTACAACCAGCGTGGCTGTGCGAGCAGGGATTTCAGCCAACCGCTTTGACCACGTGGGAGCTGACAGTCTGCACTCTATCTCTGTGTCAGGACTTTTCCTGGGGATAGGGACACCTCATGGCCCAGCAGCTGATGTCTCCCCAACTCCAAGGCCCTTCTTTCTCCCTGCAGGATCTGAGAACTCCATTTTAGTGTAGCTCATTCTACTCCACTGCCAAAGACACAGCACATGTGAGGAACCGAAGGATGCGCACCCTGAGCCAGAGCTTATAGGAATGCTACAGTAGGGCAGGTAAGGGGATGCTTGCCTCCCCAGCTGGCTTCCTACTAGATTTCCCCTGCCTTTCTTTCTCCCAGAAAGGCTGACAAGCATAGGAACTTCTCAAAGGAAAAAAAAAGCCAAAGTAACTTCTGAAAAGAGTGTGTCCTTTTTCTTTCACCAGTGGAATCTTACAAAAACATATTAACATGTTTTACTCATTAGGAATCCACTGGCATCTCATGGAAAGCTGTAAAAACATTCTTGAAAACAATTCAGACTTTCTGTCTTCTCTCTTCCACTTCTTAAAATTGCTGAAGACATCAGCACAGAAACAGTTACTACTCAGGCCTCACCTACCTACTCCATATGTGAAGTCATGTTCTCACTGTCCTCTCTATAGCAGCTAAATGGGATGTTAGACATCAAAGACAATGACAGAATACAGGATACCAGGAAAGATGAACTCTCAACAATAGGAATCTTGTTGATATTCAGGCATCTGTAAATCTAAGGGACTGTAGAAACAAGACAGATACAGTAAATGGGAACATGCCTAGAAGTACCATTTGCAAGCAGTATTTCTCTTGAATATTTAACATTTCTTAAATGTGAACACATAAATGAGGAAGCTGCAAAGCTACATGCAAATACCACATCTACCTACTCTACTTCCTCCTGTAGTCTCATCACTGTAATTTAGTATCATGCATAATATATGAAAATATAACTAAAGTGGCAATACTGTAAATCAACATAATACTGCTTTTTTTTTCCAGAATGAAAAATACAAAAGGCTACCATTTGTTATCTGCAGATTTTATTATACTCTAGATGAATACACTGCATGCCACTAAAAATACAACATAATTTCTTATTGGGGATGAACAGACAATTGGACTAAAAGTATCGTTTCCAATTCTGGAATGGTTCCACACTCAGGACATGCGTTCTCTAGGCCAGGCCGATTACCTGAAAGTCCAGCAGACACCCAGCTGTGACTTTGCTTACCCTAGAACTTCTTCACTTTATTTTTACCTTGATTTCCTGATTCCTTTCCCCCGCATATTTCAGGGCCTAATACAGAAATGTCCATAGGCATTTCTTTAACTCCTCCCATCACAAAAGAATCCTAACAGGACTGGATTAAGGTATTTGAAAGTGTCCAAGAGGAAACTGAGAAATGCCAGGTAAGTTTGAAGACTTACCCAGCTGTGAGTTACTGAGATTTCCCTTCCACCCACCCTGAAGCCTGGGCTGTCAGCACTGCATAAGGGAGACTTGACTGCCTATAAACCAGCAGATCTCTACAGTCCAGGAGCAGGGAGTGAATAACACATACCTGAAAATCACACAGAAAGTACCCCACTTGTAACATTAGTGGGTTTCCCTCCGTGGTGGCTGCACATCAGAATGTGCTCTCTGAGCACACGCCACTGCTGTGCATCAAGATGTATCTCTTGCAATTTCTTAATACTACGATATGGTGAAACATTTATCTCCAGCGAACCTGGAAAGATTTTAAGGGCAACCACTGCAGGCACATTACATGTCAACATGTGTGCATATATATTAATGCATACTCACACATAACCATTTGCATAGAGAGCTTTTAGACTGAGTTGGATCTGATTTCAGTAGACTAAGATGTACTGGATATGCATGAAATTTCTTTTTATAGCGAGAAAATACAAACTAAGTTAAATCAAAAATGCATTTATTCTTGCCAGTATGGGAGGAGACAGCACAACCACTACACAACAAGAATACCAGTGACATTTTTTAGAATTGGACCTATAGGCTACTTTAATCCTCCAAAGAACATCAACCCACATTTAACTTCAGCAGTCGCACTGACACAAGTGAATCTACTCACAGACTGTAAGATAAAGGAATATCCTCTTTTACAGGGATTTCAAACAGCTTATCTCAAATGATTTTTTGTAAACATCTCATCTCTATTAGTATGGAAGCAGAATTGAAATGAACATTAGAAATCTAGAACCAAATGCAAATTTGCCTCATTTTATTCCATGAAAAACACGACAGATTCAATTCTTAGGTATTTCTTACTTGATTGAAATTGAAAACATACAGAATATGGGTTTAATGAGTAGTCACCTAAAATTAAAAGGGGAGAAAATAATGGAATCCAGATATTCCAGCTATTGGGAAAGGTAAGCTGGGATGAAACTGTATGCTCTCTACCTGTTTAACCTGCAACTCCACTGTGCACACTGTGCTTACTCAAATTTAATCTTAGTCTGTGATTTTGGACACCTGTAATTGCATGAAGGCTGGTTTGAGCATATGCACTATTTTTTTTTTTTCAAATAAGAAAGCTCTACCAGAAGTTCTGCAAATCATATATTTTGAAGAACCAAAAATGGCCATCTGCTCTGAGTTAACAGCAATGACTAAAATTTTCTATCAAGGCGTACCACTTCAGATCACTCCAATGTGAATGCTAATTAAAATTAATTACACATGTCTCTGAAGATTTTTTCTTAATATCCAGAAAAACCAAGGAGACAATCTCTGAGACAATGACATGAAATAGTAACACTTAAGGATTTTGGCTATCTCATGTGAGTGCTCTCCCAAAAGCATAAGGATCTTTTCAAGTACACACACCCAAAACACAGACAAACCCCCACAATTTTAAGGTGAAAATGAACTGAAGATATGCTGCTCAGTTTACAGGCCAGCCTTGGCAATGAGGTATCTCGAGTCCTATATGTAACCCAGAACAGAAATGCAGCCAAAACTAACACCACACAGGCCAAAATCCACAGTAGCAACAGTGACTGCCACTAAAATATTCCGTAAGTCCCTGGAGGAGAAAGTTTGATGCCTTTCGTGGTGAGGGATGGAAGCCTGTTTTGGAATCTGTCTCGGGGCCACACAGATGCAAAAGCTGCCCCCAGCTGTCAGCCCCTCAGTGGGCAGGGAGGGAACATGGCTCCTGCTCCAGTCCTGCCCTTCCCTGGATGGGGCAGAGGGACCCCCACTGTGCTGGGTCACGGTCAGCAAGGCCAGGAGAAGCTGTGCTGCAGCTCACTCAGGTTTACTGTGCATGGCTTAGCCCATGCTTACAACTGGCTGTGTGTCTGGCAGGCACTTACGTTCAGATCCCACACAATCACTTAGGGAATTTTCTTCAGGTACAGCGTAACTTTCATATTCGAGGTATGCGTTTGGCACTGCGGTTTCCTTCCCCTAAGAGCCCCTTTGTACTCTGTAATACCAGTTTTAAATCTCAATACCTGCATCATACTATCTCTTACTTGTCATGCAAAGAATATTTGTGAATAATGACAAAAAAGAATATATTCCAGAAAAAAACCACCAACTTCTTTTTTTTTCAAGGGAAAGCAGTTGGCAATAAGGGCTAGCTATTCCTTGGGTTTGTATATTTTCCCTGTTCTTAAATATTGTATTCTCCAGCATTTTAGGATTTGTTTAGAAACGTTAGCAGCTTTTTTTTTCTGGATTAAATTTATAGGCCTTTTTAATTAAGCAGATTCTTTCCTCCATTTCGAACAGAGAGGGCTCTGAATAGCTTACAGTCCAGCTCTTCCTGGGGCTTAGCTTTCTGAGTAATTCAAAAACAGTAACTAAACATACATCTCATTTTAGGCTTTCTCCTTTAGCCTGGCTTCTATCCAACACCTCCTCTGACCCGATCTCCTTTCACTAGTTCTTGGCTCTTGCCCAATTTCCCTTATATATGGATAGCAGTTAACCAGTTGCTGCCCATGGCAAGAAATTCAGTACTTAAAGCTCTAGTACATTTGGAGTCCCAGAAAAACCTTTTGCTCCATCCCCTTCTAGAGCAACACACAGACAAAAACATATATCCAAAATACGTAGTGACACCTTTCACTGAGGAGAGAAAGTGTACTTTCCTGGGTCCTACTAGACAACACAGCTCCCTGTGCAATATGATTCTTGACAGACAGAGTGTACTCAGGAGCCAGTAGCTAAAATTCCTCATCTGGCAGTTCTATTTTCAGTCCTATTGTGTGCCCTCAAAATGGCCTTTTGCTCACTCTCCTCTGGACATTCATCTGTTTGTCAGATTAAAGATCTGTTTGTACAAGCCTGCCCCAGACAGTCAGCTGTGGAGCAGAGATGGCAGGTTCTGTCCCACTGCTTCATGATTACTGAGGGGCATTTGGCTCTCAAGAACCTACTCTTGTGAAAGCAAAAGGAACAGTTCTGTGCTTCGCACTTGCTCCTCACACCCCTCTATCGTACAGAACCACAGAGATGAGGAAAGCAACACTGTAACTCGATTTCATCTGGGCCCTGGTTGGGCAGGAAAGGAACAGACAAGGAGAACTGGTAGCATTTTCCTCTGCAAGGAAGGCAGAATTTCACAGAGTGGTTCTGCTTCTTTGGCTCCAAGGAAAGGAATGAGTCCGAAGAGGAACAGAGAAAGGCTGCTGATCAGGGACTTTCCACCAGGTAACCCTTACTCACTCTGTGGTTCCTACTCCCCATATTGGTACAGAAGGTTTGAAAATTCACCAGCTCAACAAACACTTCAGCCTACTACAATTTATAAACGCCAAAACCTGTACCTAGCAGAATATCTACTCCTTAAAAAAAAAAGAGAATTCATCTCTCCAGAGCTGGAGAAGAGGTGGAAAGGAAGCTTCTTCTCTGCTTGTATAAAATGAAGACAGTTTTTTTTTT
>VYZQ01011704.1:58981-72795 GCA_013400655.1 Mystacornis crossleyi
CAAGCTCTGTTTAGTTGGTAATGACCTTGGTACACCTGTTATCACAAGGAAATACCCAAATTTAAATGTCTGCTTCTCTTTCATGGACCTACCTGCAAGAGAAATGAAACCTCAGCTTCAGTTCTGTTTTTCACTGACCCTTTTAAAACATTTCCTAATAAAAAAAGTTCACCTCAAACACATAAACATCTATATTTGTTATTTTTCATTCCCCTGAATTCTAAAAAGGCAAGGGTCAGACTTAAATAAAAGTGTCTGATCAACAAAGAACTCTTCTGTGTCTGCACAGCAAATGAAGTAACTGGTGACATAAGTTCATCTCTACTTTGTTGCTATTATTAATTATGTAAGCATGGCATTCAATAAACCCACACATAAACTTTCATTCTGCCAGTGAAAAATATGAAACCCATACAAATCAATCAAAATAATACCATTATCAAGGTTTTATATGTACCATGTATAAACAAAATCGGACTCTAATCTAACCAGCTTATTTCTCCAAATAGGAATGACTTACTCACTCTTGCTGTAGACAACTCCTTTGCAATTCCATCACAACCCTCATTTACAGCACAATCACTGTAATTTCCCCTTTTCCAGGTTTCTTCCTTCCTGTCACTTCCAATTAAGGACTAGCAATACTCCCAATGTAATTTATTGTGTCAGAACAAAAAAACCTCCTGAGATTATTAGCTGTTTCCACTGTGTTAAACTTCTTTAAGTTGTTGCACTGATGGCTAAACTGAACCAAACCTCTCCAGTTTGCTTTGCAAACACACCAGATGTTAAATAGAAGGATTCAAGGACAAGAGAGCATCCTCAAAGCCCCAATTCTGGACTTGCACATCATGATAACACTGCGGACTGCGGTATTAACACAGCACAGTTTAACAGCTTCCAAAAGCCATTAAGGTACTGTTAAGGCTGGGGCCACTACCACAGCAGCAGTGGAGTGCAGAGAGGCTTTATGCCCTGGAATTTTTCCAATGGATACCAAATGGGGTTTTCATGAATTTGGCTACCCAACAATCCTACAGAACTTCAATAAATCACCGAAGTTGGAGAGTTTAGGATTCGTTTGCAGTCCCTTATCAGCCAACGTGAAGCAAGGCTGACTCATGTCTGTCCAGCCACTACCAGAGCCAGCTATAAAGTTCAGCACCGCTGCACTTCTGGGGTATTCTGGACTGAGGCACCACTTATGGGGGTTGGCTCAAGGAAGAAATATGCATGGGATAACAGTTTATTGAATGCCATGAGACAGGACAAAGGGACAAATCAAACTAGGACTCATTCTTCTCAATATGTGTTTCCCAAAATACACCAAGCAACTTCCAGTGCACAGAACTGAAGATTCANTCTATCTTAATCATCCTAGAAATTATTACTCACAAAAAAACATACATACATATATTCTTCACACTCTCATCTAACATCTACTCCCATACTCCCATCTAACATCTACTCCCATACTCCAAGGAGTTTAGTTCTGTGCCACTCTGTAGCTGTTTATCATAGTTCGTATCTGTATTCTGCTTCCAGGGAATATGTATTGTCCAAAGCCTTGGGGCTCTCCCTGCAGGGACTGTATACNAGAACTGAAGATTCAGTTCTGCTGGGCCTGGCTGGGCTGAATGTGTGTTCTGTGAGGGCAGAAGCAATTCATCTTGGCGGAGCATCAGCAGATTGCAAAACTAAGCTGGATGAGAAAGGCCCTAAGAGTGAAACTATAAAAATACCGTGACATGGCCAACAACGGCTCACTTTCCTAGACAGCCTCACACCAGGCCTCAGGAGAGGAAAAAGCAGATTTCAAAAGCCTTTCTGGAAAAGCACAGTTTCTCTTGTTGTTGAATACAAAGGATATCAAATTCCATGTATTACATAAAAAGTANCTGCCTCTATCTTAATCATCCTAGAAATTATTACTCACAAAAAAACATACATACATATATTCTTCACACTCTCATCTAACATCTACTCCCATACTCCCATCTAACATCTACTCCCATACTCCAAGGAGTTTAGTTCTGTGCCACTCTGTAGCTGTTTATCATAGTTCGTATCTGTATTCTGCTTCCAGGGAATATGTATTGTCCAAAGCCTTGGGGCTCTCCCTGCAGGGACTGTATACTATCATCCATTCAGTAAGAATTACCACTGAGATAAATAAAAGAAGCCAAGAAAATTCATAATTTACCAATACAAAAATAAATAATAGCTAATGACACTAAATAAAGAACTTACAGATCAGATATCGATGTATCAAAATTAAAAGTACACTGTCCTCTAACACTGATTTTTATTGATATGATCTGTTTTGCTATTACAAATTTATGTCCTAACTAGTATAGTAAATAAAGGATAACAGCGTATTAGCTTTGCTGCCATAACAAAGGGACACACAATTGAAAAATATTCTAGCATAAATTAAACTTTGTATTAAAAGCAATTTTTTTTCCACTGAAAGCTGGACTGCATGGCAATGTAAAAAACTTGATTTCAGTTTTTTTCTTTAAGACTTACCTTTCAGTTTTACAGAATAGGCTTATCATGATTTACTATCCAATTACTGAAAAATTAAGAAGTTTCTGATGAAGTGTTTGTTCTGACGGACACTATTCACTGACAAACCAAGCAACCACAGATGAATAAAAATAGAAACTGATGAAAAAACTGTACCAAAAATCTGATTGTCTAAACAAAAATTCCACAAGCAGGGAAGTTATATAAATGTTTGATGCCAAACTGTGAGAAAGTGTTTCTTCTACAGCCACCAGGAAAAAGGAAATACCTACTGAAGGCTAAGAAGTGGTTGGAATTTATTTACATGGCCTCCTACCCACATGCTGAGACAGGGCAGTTTCCAAGAAAGGGAAATCACAGGGTGCCTGTGCTTGAGGCAAACAGAGACAGCATGTCACACAGGAGAGATCAGAGCTAAATACTGCTTAATTCCAGGAGAAAGGTATTACTGTGATATTAAAGTGTGGCAGCAAAACTCATTGCAATTTTTTTCCTCTCCAAAGTGGGGGAAAATATACATAAATGGAGAACAGGCTAATTCAACAGCAGATGAGCCCAACATTTCAGCCTAAGCTCAATTAANAGCACACGCTGATCTCACGTAGAGACTTTGCCTCTCTTTTTCCAGAGTAGAGGAGAAGAAGGAAAAAGTGGGAGGTAGAATGGCCCATTCCTGTCCCTGTGACATGAAAAAAATTCCCAGTACTCCACCTTAGAAAAACAAACGAACCTGCTGGCCTGGGGAGGCCTTCCCACCCTGGAGACCATGTTTCCCCACTCTTGGGCATAAGCAGCACTCACATCCTTAATGGACCAATTCTGTTCTCTGACAGGCAAGTGAGCTGCCAGGAACTGACAGCATGATGTAAATATGCCATATTACAACTGCCCCTTCCTTCTGCACTGTTTAAATGTGATAAAAATAAATACTGCTCAAGTTCAAAATGGCACAAGGGATACAAAAAATACAACAGCAGCTCCCCTTCCCCCAGCAGGGTCTCAGCCAGCACTTCCAGGCTAATGAACTCCATTGCATTTTCAGCCAGGGGCAGAAACTGCTTCAAAAAGCATTCTGTGATTTTGGAATTTTCAGGCTCAGTCAAAACAGCACAAGAAACCTTGGACACAACGTCAGCAAACTGGATGATCTGGGGAACAGAATCCTTTGCTTCAAAGAAAAGAGATTGTTAAATTAGTTCAGTTTCTTCCAGCTATCAAAGGTAATTCGTTTGTCACTTCAGGATGGCTACAGTGCAGCAACAGCAGCAGCATAGGCTCTACTCCACAAGAGAACAGAATTAAAGTTCATGCAGGACAATTCAAACACACAATGCTCAGGTTCTGAAATGCAAGACTGAGCCGAGCGTTGGCCCAATTGCATTTCAGCTGCATCAAGAGAATTGAGCTGGTTTGCTCGCCACTTACTAATGCATTATAGAACACCAGCTTTGAAATGGAGGGTCATGACACCAAGCAAAACCTCTCTATGTGGGGACCACAAGTTCAGAGAAATCCAGCTCCCAACTGGAAGCAGTGGCCACACTGGACAGGTTGGAACAAAGGATGGTTTGCAGCAGGATTCACTCTCTGCACCAGCTGTACTGAGAGTACAAATCTCAGGAGTATTTACTGCGCACTGATAGCAAATGTAGATATCCACAAAATGCCCCTGCCATTAGTATGAGGCATTAACAAGTATTAGGCATTGATGAGGCAAAAGAGTGAACTGCTTTAAAATCATAAACTGAGGAAGAACAGCTTTGATATAAAGCTGGGGAACAGCAGATAAAACACTCAGTATTTCTGCCTTTGGACCAGATTCCCAGACTGACACTGTACTGCTTGCTGTATTTGTTTCTGCATTAATCCTTGGGGCTACTTACCTGACTCACAGGCATCTTGCTCGACCTTGTTTCTGCCAGCAGCCAGTGATGGCAGGGCATCATTAAATATCCTGCAATCAGAGCTCTAAAACGTGTAGGTGGAACACCCAAGCCAAGCAACTATTTGGCAAAGCAGTTAAGCAGCAGAGGCAGAAAATAATCCCAAAGCAAAGATATTCTATAGTACTGTACTATTTTATATGGCCAGAGCAGTACCCACATTCTGCAGAGACACAAGAAGCAGTGGTTTGTGAACCTGCTGAAGCAGGGTGATCCGTATGAAAGAAGAAGAAAAATAATAGAAAGTGTAAGGAAGTGCTGGTGGTCTGTGCCTGTTTACTCCCAAAAAGGAAAGGCTCAGACTTGTTTACACCTCAGAGGGCTGGCTGCCAGTGCAAACAGCCTACTCTGTGGCATTTGATGAAAGTGAAAACTATTACGATGCCTCATAGAAACCTTTATAGTATTCAAATCAATACCCAAGAATTTACCATATTCTGACTTTTAATATACCCAAGAGAATTTTACAGTGTTTCTATTACAGTTNTGTTTCTATTACAGTTTATATTTCTCTCTCAGTTGACAAAGCCACATAGCATCTTCACAATGGTCTCTGCTTCACCACACTTTGCTTTAAAGCATACTTTGAAAAATGAAGCATGAGATTCTCACACACTACGGCAAAATTTTGAAGGAAAAAAAAAAGCAAGTTATTTTATTACAGATTACTTAGCTGTGTGGGACTCAGGCGTGATCATGCTCCTGGGTACAGATGTAGAAAACATAAGTCTAGCATGGCTATAAAATGAAGAAGGAGCTGCTTTACCAGAAAAACAATGTGTACATAAATATTCTAACATTTTAATGAAAAGCACTGCAAAAGAATACGTAATAAGTTGCAGATGAGAACACGTTTCTTCCATCTATGCACCTCTCCCCTCCAGTCTTCTAGAGTCAACTCCAAATTGCAAACCCCATGACAAAAATGTGACAACAGCTCAGGCTGATAAGCCGGGCTGTCAGAAGAACAGAGCACATGGCACAGAGCAGAAACACCAAATGTTTTATTCCTTCAGTCTTTCCAGTCCTTATTTTTTGCCATGGTCAAAATAATGAGTTTCTTATATAAATCAAAGGTGCAAATGGTAAACCTGAAACCGTACCCGAAAAAAAGATCATGATAGAACCAAGGTATTTCAGGTTTCAGTTATTATCTTTCTATATTTTGTATTTGTACTATCTTTTTCAGGCCATTATGCATACTTCTGGCACTTGCAATTTTTTCCCAATCTTCTGGTATCTTTTTCCACAACACATTATTAAAAAAATTTAAGAGCCTTGTTATATTTCTGCTATTTCTTCAGAATTCAACTATGGGACTTAACCTGATGCTCATGTTAAATCAGTCCTTAGTCTGGCCTTATCATTCATTTTACAGAGTATCACTCATTTCCCACAGTGCTTTTTTGTCTCATAAGAACCAGTATTACATTTGTTTCTGCACTTTTCTTTTGCCCAAATTTCTTCAGAAATAGAAAAACAAAAGTTTGCAACTCTGCATTTGAAATACTTCATCAAGAAATGGTCACTGGTTCTTCCTTGAAAGCAGTTTCCTATTCTGCTACATTTCAAGACTTCCCAGAAGGACACCAATATAGGCTGTCTCAACATCACTATTTTGCAGCACAAAGGTCTACAATTTTAACTGAGGGCTTCCAGGGAGCTGAAGCTGCAGTTTGCATTCCTACAGCACACAGCAAAGCAGAACCTCACAACCCACTCACTCAGAACTAGGCAGCCCCAAATTCCTCCTTCTCCTTGCCTGGCAGAGAGGATGGGCACAGAATCCTTCGGGAGTGCTGTGCTGAGCAGCCAAGCTGGCCTTGAAGTGGGAGCTGACAAACCTGCTGTAGCAAGCTAATTCCATGGGGTTGCTGCCTGCACAGCAGTCCCCATGTTATGGTACCCAGGTAAACATCTTTCCTATTGTCAATATCTCGTTTCTCTCAATAATGGCTGACTAGGCACCACTGGATTAGTGCCGAGCCAGAATGGTTGGATGAAGAGAAGAGAAGAGAAGAGAAGAGCAGAGAAGAGAAGAGAAGAGAAGAGAAGAGAAGAGAAGAGAAGAGAAGAGAAGAGAAGAGAAGAGAAGAGATCTAGTAATTTCACTGGTACTCCCCTCTGCCTTTACATAATCGGTGCATCAAACAGAAGGGGAATAGTTTCTGGAATATATAACAAATTCAATGTGATTTAAGTTTGCCCCTCTCCCAAAGAGGTGTTTATTTTCACAAGTGAAGGGCTGGTCTTTCACTGGTCTGTGCTGTCAGTAAAAGGATCAATCTGAAAAAGGGCCTGATGAAGAGGAAATCTCTGTTTAGCTCCTATTAGTTAGGATCTTGAAAGGTCATTTTGAATTTGGGAAATCTTGTCTGGGAAAGAAGCCAGCAATTCCTCTGAACTGAAGTGATGCTGGTATTTAAAACTGAGAGAAAGCCCCAACTGATGAACCAGTGACAGTCTGGAAAAATTCTGCTGGATGTGTCAAGTGGCTGTTCCGAAGGTAGATGGGGGATAAACATATCCTTTGACCTCTTTATCCCTTGCTACAAAGCCTGCTTAGGACAGCTTGTTTTTCTCTGCTGGTGCTCAAGTTTTTGTTTTTCACTCTGCACCTACTGCAGATCATCCAACAACCACAGTGGTTTGTAGGAGCAGTAGTGCAGGATGAAGGGCTTTGGAGCAGCATGTCTGAGGGGACAGAGGACCATGACACACCAGGGTCTGCAAGATCAGGCTTCTCAGTTGGGTACAGCTTTTCATTAACAATTCTGGTTATCACACATATGTATGTGTGTATAAAAATACTGTGTTATATATTTATATGTATACATATGTTTTGGTGGTGGGATTTTTTTTCATTTACAGAAAAACCATAATTCTTGCAAGCTCTTTGAATAGAAGTGTAGCTCAGATTTCAGTCTTGAGAAGGTGCTGGTCCGCGTGGATGAACCTCTCTAGTTCTAATGATCTCTTGCATTAGGACTACTAAGATAATACGGAAAAAACCAGCAAGTTGTACTCTATTTTCAGCTTCCCCAATTCCCTGAACTTGTAGACAAAAAGAGAACCTTTCATTTATAAGCCTCCTGAAATTCCTCAGTAGGCACATGAAGAAGATGCACCTTTGATACAGTACCTTTTTTCTACTGAAAAAGCATTTCTTAAAACTCCTCTAGCTTTTGTATCCATTTCAGTTTCTATAAAGTGAATCCTAGAAAAATTCAAACTCAGGAAGCCACCAGATACCTTTCCCTGGGTACCAACTGAAGTATCTTCAGAGACACTACATCCTTTGTGTATGCAGAAAAAAGATCTTTTCTGCAAGATGTAAAATGATAAATATGCAATTACATAATTATGTAAAAAACATTAAGCAGGATTTTCCTGAGGCGATGCATCTGTCTCTGCAGGACTCCTAAAGATGCAACATAATGCACACACGCAAATTAGTTCATGGCACTTATGCTGCCCTATTTGCTTGCTATCATTAAAAGCTTTCAGACAGCAATCAATTTCACTGTGGTGGAGATTACTGCAAAATGCATTAAGAAGTTCACGCCTGTGGCAATGGTCACTGAAAATATTTTGGAAAGCATCCCAGAAGTATAAGACTTTTTCCAGACATCCGAGAGAAACTCTGCTGTGACGGAGCTTCTGGTGTCAAGATTTCTCCCCCAGCACCCCTCCTCTTTAGTTGTGTGGGGGTTTTTTTGTTGGGTTTTTTTTTTGTTTGTTTTTTGGTTTTTTTGGTTTTTTTTTTTTTTTTTTGAATAGCAGCATTCTTTGAAAGGTACATTTCAACTTTTTCATTTTTTTCTTTTTTCTTTTTTTTCTAAACCAAGCCAAGATACTTGGGTCATGGAAAACATAAACTTCTGAAACAACTGTCTGAAGCTATCTCCTTCTTTGCTCTAATGTATAAATATACTCTAGCTTCTTAATTTCATCAAAGAAAACTACTGAATTATAACAAGAGTGATAAAATTACTTGCTTACTCTATCACAACATTTTGGAGTTTGGGGTTTTTTTTTGTAAAATAAGTAGCCCTGAGGATGTTCCTATAACTAATAAACAAAGAAAAATGAATATACCATAACCACCAAGCACTATTTTTACTTCATATCAAAAACATTACCTTCAAATGCTAAGTCACATAATGCCATCAAATCATCAAGGGAAGGTTTTGAGATGAGTCTCAAAATTTGACACAAGATATCCTAAAATAATTACAGTGATATGCAGGAAAACCTGAAGCCCTCTGTCCTTGGAAATCAATATTAGATTGAAATCTCCTTTGAAATATTCATCAGAAATGTTCCTATGAAGCTGTCCCAGACTGAAGCATTCTTGAAGCTCATAGCCAGTGCTGCTCCTCAAATTGACCTTAAGTTGTCTCTATTCTCAAACCCTCCTAAGCCAGAAGCCACCTCTGAATCTACACTGCCTGCCCCAGTAAGTATTGGAATGTGAGTGGGGATTGACTCAACTCAAAAAAAGGAACCTGACAAACAGGGGCACAGGAATGTGGAAAAAAAGGTTAGTAGAATACCCAAGAAAATAGAGAATTTTCAAAAGATCCAATCTCAAGGTCCTCTGGTTCAACTTGAGGCCATTTCCTTTTGTCTTGCTGGTTGTCTGGGAGAAGAGACCGACCCTACCTGGCTATACCCTCCTTTCACGTAGTTGTAGAGAGCAATAAGGTAATCTCTGAGCCTCTTTTCTCCAGGCTGAGCCACCCCAGATTCCTCAGCCTCTCCTCATATGACTTGTCCTCGTTCACCACCTTTGTTGCCCTTCTCTGGACTGGCTCCATCAAAGCTACTGTCACTAAAAAAAGTGACTGCAAGGTGCGAGGCAGTGCTACCCCTACCACCAGGAGTATGTGCAGAGGGAGGTGTGTGTAGGAGAGCTGCCAAATATGGCGCTTTTCAACCTGCAGATACCATATATGAAAAGAAAACATCCAAGTGTTGCTCACCCCCAAGCATCTCTTTCCTGATAACTGTATAACTCTTAGTTTGTCACATGCAGAAGTGTGTTCCGTGAAGGACACTGGACACATTGCAAATCATTTTGATTGTGCTGCTCAGCTGTTCCCTTGCAGCAGAATACAGAAAACAGAGGTCTTGTTCCAGCATCACCCCAAGGGAAAGTATGTCAACCATACAGCCCACCTTAAAAACACACACCTGAAACAGAGGGACAAACTCCACTGCCTTGGCTACATGCACCCTTCAAATACCACGGCAGGTGCTGAACTCGGGCAGATACCTCAGCAGAAGGTACCACACTTTGGGGAAGCACACAGCAACACCTCTGGAAGGACAGAGATATTCTCAAACTGAAATGACCACAGACTGTTCAACTGTTCAACACAGCAGTGTTGTCACTGCTCTTTCATGTGATGGCAGACCTTGGTTGATTTATTGACAGATCACCTTTTTCAGCTTCATACAAGCCCACCTTTGTGCCCTTGCTGAATCACAGTGACCGGACAACACCCCTAACACCAAAGCCTTAGAGACTGGCCATCCTTGGCACCGCTGGCAGTTCTCCTGCAGGCCCAGAAAAGACCATGCCACATCCAGAACAGATCATCCAAAGCCACCTTGGCAGCCAGCACGAGCAGAAACAGGCAAACAAACACTCTGCAAGCACAAACTTACAGCACATCTTTAGCCATGTGGTATCAGTTTCCCCATGTCAGAGGCAACAGCCAGAGGTTTGTGGTAAGAGGCAGATCATGCACTGTCACAACCAAGACCTAGGAACAAAGCTGGACTGCCGCTGTGCACTGCAAGGGGCACAGGGGGAAGCGGGGTGCTGAAGTCGGGACACAACATCTGTGATGCTTCTGGCTGCCAGATTCATTCTTAACAAAGCAGCAACAAACTCTCAGCCAATCAGAGACTCCATCATCATCACTATGGGTGACAAGAACAAAAAACCGGGCAATGAGAGTATCTCTCTAGAGTATCAGCACCTGGGAGGAGGCATTTCCCTTGCTTTTGCATGGTGGATGAGGTCTTCAGTAACTACCAGATTTAAGGATCTGCAGTCATATTCTTTGGCTATCACAAAATAAAAACCTTACTAATAATTCAAAAGTATTTTTAGTTGTTTTTCTACTTTTCTCCATCTCTCTTCCAATCCAGACTAACGCCAAACCTTGTCTTTTCTTGCAGTGACATTTAAAAATATGTCATTTCTCTTCTGTATAAAATAACATCATCTTTAAAGAATTCCAGTTCTCCCATGTCTGGATTCCTGCAATCAAGTACTACTCTGATTCATACCTAACACCCTCTTTTATTCCATGCTGTTTGCTTAGGGAGGAAAATACAGATTGAATACACCATTATGTACACTGAAAGTTGTGTTAAGATGACAAACACCTGCATTTACTTAATCATCTTTGTTAAGATACTGTCAGCTGGCTGCCCCAAGAGCACAATTAGAAAGGAGCTCTTTCCCAAGGAAAAAAAACTCTAACCAACAATCACAATAGCTGTAAGAACTATCTTCATCATGCTCTAAAAATTTGTAACATGCAGCTTGGATAGCTATTGTTGGTGAAGTGATATTATGAAAATAAGATTTTTAAAGATTCAATAAACAAGGTGTAAAGTTTTGCTTCAGCAGCACTGGCTACACATGCGTAACCTCAGCTGTTTCAAAGAATACACGAAAGGTACAATGGCTTTGAAAGTCTCCAGGAGCTTGAGAACTCCAAACAAACAACAGTAATGCAAGAGGTAATGACTATTGCAAACACAGAAGACAACAAAAAAGGTGCACTGAAATCCAAGAGTTGAAATATGCCTGCAAAAATGTTGAATTTTTACAGTGTGTGGCTATACTATGGACAAGGAAGATGAACACCAATGCTCCTCTGGAAGAAAGGGCAATATTTCCTATGCAGCACTTCCTCAACAGTGTAAGTCTTTATCAATGCTGACTCAAAATATTGGATACTATCAACTCCCTGGCCCTAAACTTGCAGGACACTGTTACATTTGTAAAGAATCACTGCAGTGTACGTACACTAATTCTACATAACACTGACATACGGCAGTGAATTCCCAGACAGTCAGTCAAAGTTCTGGGCAGGAACCCAGATTCCATGGGGTTTTTTTTCTTTAAACACTATGTCAAAACACCCCTATTAATCGTTACTTATGCTTTGAAAGATATACTCCATTACTCCTTAATGTCGTTAGCTTTTACAGATACTGCAACCAACAAGGAACTGCTGCTGGAAAAATCTATTACAACTGCTTTCTAACACTGACATTTTGAGAGTGTTTCCATAGGAAAGCAGCATGGTCACGGCAAAAATCCAAGTGAAAAAAAGATAGCTAACTCACAAATATACGGACAAAATCAAATTTCAGTAAGGAATCTATAAGAGTGAAACTATCTATCAAACTCTCACGTATATGATTTTTCACAAAGAAGTTAGTTCTACGATTGATTCTGAAAACTGAATTCATACAACTAAAGCTTTACTCGTGCAAACCATGTTATTAGCTGTCAATGAGTTCATTTCACACACAGTTCATTCTGTTATCAGAGATCATCCTTTAATGTGTTCAAAAGCAATGAAGAACATTTTAGACAAACATTTTTTCTGCTCATTTTGTTTTCAGTACACTCAAAGATACAAAGCAGGGAGGACAGCTTATTGCAAAGCTGTCCATGCAGCAAAATTTTTAAAATACAATATAAGACAAAGAAAACAATTCAGCTAGTTCTCCTCTGGCCTTCAAAAGCCTCAAAAGTATTGAAATAAAATACTGAAATAAGAAGTCCATTAAAAGTGTTCTATGTTTGCCCAAGTACTATTTTAACATCGTATTCAGCAATTTGATTTTCTGTGATCCATTATTTGCATTTACATTACTCAAACTAAATGTATATTTTAATTATTGTCTCAATTCATTCCTTTTGCTGAAATAACATTCTGTGCTCCTTTGAGGATATTCCCAAGGTTACAAAAACTAGATTGTTTCGCAGTTTAGATTTGTTTTAAATGTCTAATGATACATTATACTGAAATAGCTTGAAATAATGAGGGTTTTATACTAATATATTACCAAAATATAATTACTAGTAATTCCCAGGAAAAAAGTACATGACAATAGACATGGCTAAATGCATGTCTATTTAAATAAATGCATTACAGAACTAATTGCCATTACTCAAAAAAAGAACAAAAATCCTCCCCAAACCAAGCGCTGGTAAGCCTGGAAAATTTACATTTAAAAGAAATTCACATTCCCTAATGAGAACAGAAGACCTCAAATACATTTCAGTCTGCCCTGAAATCGCACTTTAGAAATGCGGGTGTGGAGAACCTAATTCAGAAGGGGGAAAATACAGTTTAGTCTAAGAACACAAAACTAGGGTTTAAAATCAAATTCACTTGGCAGCTGCACAGAGCCTTTACAGGTGAATCCTGAGTCCCCGTGTTTTTCTTGCACTCACTTCCTTTTCCCATTCACCTCCCACATCTCCCGCAAAAGGCGTTTGGTGGGAGAAGTGTTTTTCAAGTTGGCAACTCTGGCCACAGTTTGTATGTGGATGAAGACACATACAGGTGTCTTTAGGTGCTTTTTGCAGAGAAGGGCATTGTTTGTAAAGTGGCTGGAAGCGTACACAGCACTCTTACAAAACTGACACTACCTCTTCCTAAAAGGTAAGTGAAGATGGGAACCTCTGGCATCAGTGACCTCTGGTATTTTCTGCAGTCATAAAAAAAATCCCAGATCCTTTCAGAACACTAAGACAAAGATCATCTTGAGGAGAAGCACATTATGGAATTTTTGAAATTGGAGGAGGAAAATTTTATATACCATATAGGTATATATGGTATATAAAGGAGGAAAATTTTATATACCATAACAGGCACATGCCCCCTAATCTAAAATAATTATAGTCTAATTACCACTGGATACTAAATTCCCTCAGCTTAAACAACACAGCCAAAAAGTCTTCATTATTTCATTCTTCGGATCATTTAGCGCAAAAGTTGACTGATGTCAGGTGCTGAGTTTCATAAGAAAAACATTTCTAATTAATTTGAATTAGGCTGCAAATTCTCAGCTTACTCTGCAGTTTAAGAAAATCCTCACTGCCCGCACACAAACATCCACACAGACACAGCGCTGCTTCAAAAGAAAAAAATCCTACCATGGAATGCTTTGGGTTGGAAGGGAGTTTAAAGCTTATCTTATTAAAGCTCATCTTATCATCCCATGGGCAGGGACACCTTCCACTGTCCCAGGTTGCTCAGTACCCCATCCAACATGTCCTTGAACACTTCAAGGGGTGGG
>VYZQ01011707.1:957-12582 GCA_013400655.1 Mystacornis crossleyi
TCCAATACCTAGTGGGGGATGAAGAGAGGGATGGAAGGAATTAGCTATCATTGTTCAGAGTCCCAACAGGTACAGATGAAAGAGATGCTCTCCTGACTCAGTTTCCCCATGAAGTGTGCTCAGAGAGCCTCCATCTCTCTCCTGCCAGCTCTGGGATGCTCCAGAAATGCTCTGTTTGGACTTTTGGGGACTCAAGGGGTGGCTTGCATTCTTTTGAAATTATTTTTGTCATTTTGGGTTTATTCTGTTGTTTCAAATGTTAAGCTTCAAAACCCTAGAGAAAAACCCTCTTAATAAAAACAAAAGGGTCAGATGTGGCCATGTGTGAGATACTGGCCACCTATGTTTCCCCTGCCCTGAGAACTTTTGGTTGTCCCACGATTCTTCAGCGTGTGCCCAGGTGTGCCCAGGCTCGCAGCCATGCGGCCGGGAGAATAAACATCTCTGAACATCTACACACAAAATATCGCTCCCTTATTCTTTCCATGGGCCCCAGCTGTCTTCTGGGAAGGTTGCTGGAACCCCACAGCAACAGCTCCCAAAGAAATGCTTCACCTCCTCTGACAAAAACAAAGTAGCTTTTCTTATGCAAAGGAAATGTCAAATGCACCACTGCAAATAAATTCCTGTAGGCTCCCACTACAGAAACTACAGTGAAGACAGACAGCATTCTGTTATAAAACTACTTCTATAATCTAGAGATCAAGAGTCCCTTTCCTTTAGTTTACTTTCCAGGGGAACTACTGAAAGCTACAGACACCTTGAGCCAGATAGAAACCCTCCTCCAGCAGACACACTCTCTGAGCAGCACCTGACCAACACAAGGCACGAACTGACTGATGACCTAAATTTAAAAGCTTTTCCTAATAGGGTTGGTGGAAGATTAAAGCATGTAAATATGCATGATAAGTGCATTGAATTGTGAAACAGGGAAGCAATATTGTCCTATTTAGAGGAGAGCTGCATTAAGTGTGACCATGAAGATCTTGTGATTTCCCACACACTGGTTTGCACATAGAAGGATCTATTTTGAACTCAATGCATCCAACTTCAAGAACTGCCACCAGCTGGTGCACTGACAGGCCAGGAGAATTACCAGGCTTTGTAGCTGAAGGAACACCAACTCAACAGCTGTGATTCAAACTGCCAGTCTATCAGTGCTTTACAGTCAACACCAGCGAGCTGGGGAGTCATTTCTGGTGGATTTGAGCACTGCATAGGATGCAAGGACAACAAAGCCAAAGATCTGACTGCCAACTGAAGTGTCATAATTCCACCTCTCCCAAATGATGGAGCACAGCTCAGCATCTCACCTACTCATCATGATAATCAATAGCAAAGAGTAATAAATTGGTACATCCACATATCCAGAACGTCTGAGCATGGGAAAGAAGGGCAAGGAGAGGAAAAAAAAGACAATCACCACCAAGGAGAAAGGCTAAGGAGTTGGAACCTGACCTGTGGAAGCTGACTTGTTATCCTCAACTGCAGCAATATTTCTCTCCACTATCAGATACGTAAGTCAGCATTAATGCATGCCTACAAAATTCTACCAGTTTTTTTAAACAACTCAAAGTTACAGGACACACTGTTCTGGAGAAAAATCTAAAATCATCATTGCCTGGCATCAGCAGCCTGTGAATTGCTTCCTCACAGGCTGAATGTGCTCCAAGCAGTAATACTGGAGTCTTGCTATCCTGGACACTCAAAGATTTCTGTTCACCTCAGCCTGGCAGCCCAGACAGTGACAGCAGCATTTACAAGGAGCAAGGCTCAGCCAGAAGCTGTCACTTACAACTTGAATCGCTTGCAACCTGAACCTGTAAGGCTGTGATAACACAGCAGCAATCACAGCATGCAGTAAAGGTTGGGTAAATTTATATTTCAAGTATGATAACCATTCCACAAAGGACGGTACTTAACTGCAGAGAAGAAAAAAAAAAAAATTATAAAGAGACCTTCCACCAAAGGTTTTAGAAATTAATTCATGCCTATGTTCCATCTCTTGCAGACAGCAATTAAAAAGATAAAAGCCATCCTCCAAGTAAGATTTATAGTATCTATACCTTGCTTCCCTCAGTTTATCCTCTCTATCACCATTTACTTTAACAGCTTGTGCCTGCAATAGCCTGATCTGCATTGACCAAAACACAGCACACCCCAGGATTTTGATAAGCAGTCTCTTTTTGAGATTGACCTCATGCTAATTTCCAATGGTGAGGCTGTCTGTAAGAAGCTGGACCATCCATTTGCACACCACACAACAGCCTTTTGATGAATAAATCCGACCTTTTCAGTATATGTATGTAATAACAATCACAGGATTGCAGCTGAGGGCACGGGGAGCTCAAGCCCAGACAATACAATCCATAAAGACAAACCATAATGCAGCCACTGAACGTGCTCAAGGTACAGCTGAGAGTATTTCTGCAATGCTTTGCTTGCCCTATTCACGTTGGTGCATTTGAGATGTGATCTGTGCCATTATCAAACTGTAAATGGAAGCTTTCTGCTCTCCCCCACGATGCAGCACACACAGATCTAGCCCTCAAAAAAGAAGCTCTGAGAAGTGTGGCTCTACAGTCTCTAGAGTTCTCTGCTTAAAAGCATTCCTGTACTGGAAAGAAGAGATCAGACAGATACAGCAGTGCTCAGTGTCACGCACAAGAAGGTGGCACAGACCAGTAATCTTGAATGTCCTGAACCACATCAGCCATTTGGCACAAAAGCTCTCCACCAGGGTCAGATGAAAGTCCAAAGTACAGGATAAGCACTGTATCTCCAACACAGAGTTGCCAGAGAAAACCCTGGACAGCTCTCTGGGGCACCTGGAAGTGGTGCTGAGCCCAGCCAAGCACGGGTTGCTCTGCACCACACAGAACCACGCTCTTTGCTCACAGCATTTTCATGGCACAGCAGCAGGAAAACACTGAATACTGCAAATGGCTTTTCCTGACATGGGGGCAAGCACGAAAGCATTAATCATCATTTTCCCACTGCACAGAACACAGGGAATGATGCCTTGGAGCGACAGGCTGCAATGTATTTCCCCTAATTCTGCTGCCAGCTGTAACACGCTGCAGTGCTCCAGAAAAACAGCAAACCGTGATCTGACTGTGCCGTGTCACACCTCTCATCACACACACACAGGTACCAGCAGAACAAACTGCAGCAATGCCTTCCAACCCCGTTCCTCCCTCAGACAGAGGATGTGATCATAAGTGCATCTTATGAGACTAGAGAGGTCCAGTGACCAAAAACTTGGAGTTTCAAACAAACATTATGTATAAATAATATATATATATATATTCCCTCTCTTTTTTCAAGATGTCTGTAAACAAGGTGGTGGCAGCTGAGCAGCTTTGCAGGCTGAACAATTTTAGGTCAGTTTGCAAGACTGATTTCCTTAAATCTGCAAGACATTTGCAATGCAGATCTAGAAATGGACAGAGAGCGAAGGCTCCCACCTGAAGGAAGATATAATGACAGATCAAAGAGGTGTAGCTAAGCACTTGCTTAAGTCTGAAGGTGGCGATTTTAAAAGGGGAGGAAAAAAGATTCTAAAAATGGGATGTTTACGCCCACTGCTGTGCAAGATAAGAAGCCTGTGTAGGTCAGATATACTGCTTTAAAGATCACCTTCAAGGGAAAAGAGCAAACAACCAGGCAGCTCAAACTCAGCCGTAGCACTGTGCCATGCCAATTCCTCACCAGCAATCCACAGCATCTGGGTATGTAAGGTCTCCCTACATAATTACAGCTTTAGACTCATTTCTCCAGCTTTCCCGCTTTGTTTTTCTTTTAAAATATTGTAATTTAGTTTAAATGACTATTAGCTAGTGACCTTAAATCAGTGCCACTTACAACAAGCTTTTTTATTAATTGTACATTGCTAAAACAAAGGCCTATGACAAGCCCAGATTAAACATCTGTTAAATCCAAATCTGCTTCATTTCTAATCCAGTCACACTCCAGGCACGGCTGTCACCTGACCCAGGGGACTGCTACATAATAAACAGGTGGAGAAGCAGCTGGAAGAGAAGGGGACAAACAGTCAGCAAACACCACCAGGATACTGAGCCATAGAGTCCTGGAGTTGTTAGTCCTAATAGACGCAAGGAAGCAAAAATAATTTTCCTTAGGTCTTTCTCACCAGCAAGGATGTCACCAGAAGACTCAGCGCCAGGAAAAACAGCTATTGAATGTGCAGTATGTAATTCCCCAGTACATCCTATAAGTTAATGAAGTCTGTGTGAGAGAACAGGGAAAGCAAAGCAGCCTCTGACTAGACAATAAATCCCAGTGGGCCAGAGGCAGCCCAGCTAGCAGTGTCTGCACATGATCCAGCCAGCTCGAACCACGGGACAGGAAAACTGCACAGTGAGCCGATCCAGTAACTTCTACTACTTCAGGAGAAAACTACCTCTAACTGCAGGCAAAAAAAATGCTGGTGATTTAACAGCTAGCTCCAGTTCTATTTTTTATTCTCATGAAAAGCTGAGACATTGAGCAGCACCTCTGCAGAACAGGGCCTCCAAGGGAAGCTTACAGAGCCTGTTGTTCTAGTAAAGAGTATTCATTGATAAGCCTAACATGAATGATTTCACCTTTTTACAGGTTTTTGCAGATTTTACAAATCACTTTTGGTTTTCTCAACCAGACACACTAGCAGCATGAGAGCACTAGGTTAACACTCTGCTTCTGGCATCATATTGCCATTCTCTTGCTCCCCGTGGGCTCCTATCAACAGCCTCTAAATAGTCCAACCAGATTGTGCTTCACAAGTGAGTCCCAGTACTGCAGCTCTCCTGGCCACAATCTGCTCTCAGCCTGTGCAATGTTTTCCCTGAAAATCTTTCCCTTATCTATTCTTTTATTATCAGTGTAGCATAACACAGTTGCTAAGTTCCTCTAAATACACAGTTACTGAACCTGCAGGCTCTGCAGAATCAGATGGCAACACCAGTAGGTAAAGCTGGTAACAGCAGCAGGTGACTCACAAGCACCATTCACGACAAAGAGCAACACAAAACAGAGGACTAAACCAGACCTTAAGGGCTACTCTGCATAGCACTGACCAGCTGTACAGACACAGCCAGTTCCTCTCAAATTACCGTTTTTTTTACCTCCACATATTTTACACACTACAGTCCATCCTATAGAAAGGCTTGGATTTACTCAGATCTGGATCTCATCCAGTGTGAGGGACAGTGGATAGGTTGAACCTTTACCCTGAACATCCCTGGTCTTGGCCACCTCACTTTTCTCCTTCTCAGAATGACTGAGGCTTATCAAACTCCACAGCACCATCTTGTGATAAGAACCAAAGTAGGTACAGGGAGATGACCTGGGGCCACACAGATCTGAAGGGCTTGTGTCTTAATTACGTGCATTAATTGCTGTGTGCTCAGCATCAGGACAGCCAGATCCATTGCCACCCAGCTAAGAACCACGCCTGACGTGTGAAGTCCTTCGTTCAGAAGAAAGACTGCTTCAAGGAAATCTAAACTGATCAGACTTTTTAAAGGTAAGAGCATGAATACTCCAGAACACATGCTCATTGGACAAGGTAAAACAAATCCATCAGTAAATGCCACTGAACCCAAGGGAACACACTGATAAGAAAGCTACCACTAACATCTATATTAGGCTATTATAACTGACCTTTTTAACATTTGTCTCTATTAGAAATTAGTAATTTTCCGCCATTAGGTTTGGGGGTTTTTTTAGCATGTAGGGTTGTTGTTTGGTGGCTTTTTTAACAGCTTGGAACATCAAAAAAGCATGCTAGGCTCATCGTAACTACTGTTTAAATTTAACAGATGGCAAAAAATGTGGTCTGCACAGAGCTAAGTTCAGTACCCAGCCTTATATTTCACCTAGAGAGACAAACAGCAGTGAAACGCAGGAGTGCCAGTGAAAGCCAAGGAAATGGCTGGAAGAAGTATCCAGACCTGGGAACAGATCTCCAGAAAGGAGAGACAAGAGTTAAAGGATGGGACTGAGGGTAAAAGGCTGTTGGCAACAAATGACCTTCTACAAATGAAGCTTTGAAGAGTAAACCACCAAATGACAGAAGATGGAAAAGGCTGCCTGCTTCCAAAGAAGCCAGTGCTGTGCTCCACAGCTTGCATCCAAGGAACCAATCCAGAAGAAATGAGCAGATAAGGCAGGAAAAGCACACGCCACAGCAGCCACATTTGGGCTTTCCATCCATCAGCTCCTTTGCAGTGCTACAATAAACATAACTGCACTTTCCACAGGCAGCCCTTGGAGCTGCTGTATAAACATGGACAAGCCAGGAACTGTGCTATATTGAACGCCAAGTTATGCTTTATTTCATAATGAAGTTTATTTCCCTCTGTTTTGTCAGGAATACATTTCTGCAGAAATTGAAATAAGTGGGTCTATTTGGGCTAATAGGCAGCAATTCCGGAATTCATTTCTAGTTTTGTTTCTGAACACTCAAGTGAGGAAAAAATTGCAAATCTGTCAAGATGATTTGCTCTAGATGTCATGTCTAGCTTGAGCACTGAGAGCTGTGCAAGTAGCAGAGAATGGGTTACACATTCCAGTTCTGATAATCAAAGCAATACAAGAAAAAGGTCATTTTGCAAAAGTTATTCCCATGAGCCCACTGAGGAAAAGCAGAGTGACACTAATACAGTGTAGATTTATAGTCTTAGTTTGGTTTTTAAATCAGCATCACATGTTTGAAATTCTGGCATTATAACAGGTAGCATAAAAGAGGAGAAAGAATACAGATTACTTGCCTTTCCCATCTGTTGCTGAAGCCTCTTGCAAATGTCTTATTGACCTGAAAAATAAAAATAAAGACTAGATTAATGATAAGCTTTATACTCCCTTTTCACAGGAGTCCTCTAGATCACTGACCAGTTTTGTTAGCTCTTTATGGCTGGAGTATGCTCATAATTAACTGTACGCTCATAATTAGCACTGCACACACTTCACCCTCATGCCCCCAGCTCAGGCAGTCAGCTCAAGTATCTCTGTTTCCTTGGAATTAAGAAAGCAGATTGCTAAAACCTACTTCAGCCTACAGAAAGCTTTGTGGGAGGGAGGGAGCAGAGTGAGAAACTGGGGCATTTTCCAGCATAATGCTTTCCACTTGTACAATTAAGCTGAGCTACTCTTCAAAGTACTGCCAAGCATTTGGCATCTTACTGCTCTTTTAAGCTCTTTTCATTTAAATAGTTGATTACAGCTTACATGTCTACATAGGCAACTTATGTAACAGAAACTACCCTGCAGGAATGTAAATTCAGGGGCCAAGTCTTAGTCACCTTGCTCCCATGAGTCATCCCACCAGCTGCAGTGACACTATCCAGAGGAAAAAGGGGCAGGGTTTCATGTCAGGGGCTTCACTGCCAGTTTATGTTGGCACCACGGCAATGCAGGAACACTGGCTGCCCACCATCAACAGCCACAAGACAGCTCACATTTGTTCTTCAGATACAATTCATTTGTGGAAAGTAAGTTTTGCACCAATACCTCACTAGGTTGGACATCCAGATTCCAGCATCAGGCAGCAAGAACTGTGACTGCAGAAGCCACCTCTACATAGGAAATCGAGTCCCTCTGCAATCGAAGTTAATATCCCTGAGTTTTTATTTACCACTGCCAAATGCTCTCAATCTCAGAGCTGAACCATTTTGACTGGAGCAAGGGGAAGGACAAGTGGGTACTGCAAATTTCTTGGAAGACATCTCCCAGCCTTGGCAGAAGGCCACCAGGAGTGTGTAGGAGAAGGGAAGGGCAGTTGAAATGCACCTTCACAAGTCAAGCTGAAGCTTATTTCCATCTACTGAGCGACACCTTTCTCTGAAACACTCCAGAGTTATACTCCAGAGTGATGACATGTTATCAGACATTTATATAATCTGCATTTCAGAAAAAAATAATGGAGATACTGGAGAAAAAGAAGAATATTCTGTGTTTATTAACCAAGGAGCCAGAAGCTCCTTGATATCCTCCTTTAAACCCTGCTGTTTATCCAATTAAGATAAAATGCATTTAGAAGATAAACGCCCTGGCTAATTGGCAAGCAGCAACAATAGTGTTTATCTGAATTATCTGTGTTTTGGTCGAGTTTTATATAACCAACATTATTCCTTGCCAAGTAGAGTGGAAGGAAGGGCGGGGAAATGCTCCCTGTGGGATTATTTCTTATAAACAGTCAAATAAACATGCTGCTACTCTGCTTGAAGGCAGCCCTGATCTTAGACAACACTACTGTTTTGAAATTTAGCAGTCAAGTATCTCATCTCAGTCAGTGAAGCCAAATCCCATTTTTCAATTTAGAGAGTCAACACTTCTGCAAAACTTCAAGATTCAAAAGCACCTACAGTCTGCTCAGTGGTGGCCACAAACTGCCACCCACCTTACCTTATCCCCACTCTAACATCCCCAAGCACCTTCCACAGCACTAGACTGAAATGTTGAGGCTGATGAGGTTTATAAAAGTTAACAGAATGCTTAACTCCACAGGACCACTGACTTCTTCTGCTTTGGCAGAGCTGTCGATGCCCATGAGCTCACATGTTTTTCACATACAGCAACTCACCATACCACTGGGAACAGGATGGCTCCACAGCACAGCAAGTCCACCAGGAAAAGGATTTCTTTCCATAGTCCATACTCAGTTGTCCCCTCCTCTGTTGACTCTATGATAATGTAGGCCACGTTTGCCAGTACCTACACAAGAACAAGACACAGTTCATGGTTTAGAAAATGCCCAAGGAGCCACTGCAGGTGGGCTGCCAATTCAGCAAAAGCCCAGTCAGTAACATTAATTTTTCTACAGATCTACATCCGAAAGTCACGCATTCAGCGTGATTTACAGATTTAAGATTTACAGAAATAAAACTGATGGGAACTTATTCCTGCTGACATTCAGAAAGTAGTTCTTTTGCTACATATTGCACTTAATCTACTGTATCAGTCGAGATAAAAGGAGCAAAATTTACTTACTGAAACACAGAAAACAGGACTGTGTGGCATATACAGCCAATAGTGAAAACATGTAGTTCTAAATAAAGCCAGTAATTCAGACTGGTTATTGACCATCTTTTGTGCTCCACACCTGAGCTCTGTAAGAGCCTCAAACACTAATTATATACACTTCTATTAAGGAATTTCATCTGGAAAGGCAGAAAATCTCTTCTACGTACAACAACAAACAAAAGTGCTGCTCTGCTATGTACTTCAGTTCCTGGAGTAGGAGACCAGCACTGATCACTCTGAACAACTGGGAATGCTTCCCTCTGACCCAACAGGCCTAAAAATCTTCCCATTTTTTATTTCATTAAGCCATTCAGCAAGCATTTCAGCAGTGACAACTTTAATTCAGTTCCTCTGCTCAGTAGTTTAGCACTGTTTTCCAGCCCAAGTTTTGCCTCACTCCTATAGTCACTTTTCATTTGCTGAAACTGTTTGATCACTATGGGAGAAAAACTGGGAGAATCACAGTAACTTCTGGACTAGGAAACAACCAATAGGCTCATACAAGCAAGAACTACGTGGTACTGTGTGAAGCTTTCACAGCCTTTTCCAGTTTGCACAAGCAGCTCTCCCACAAGACAGGAAGGATCAGCACAGCTCAGTCCTCACCTGAAGTGGGATCACAATCATGAAAATTTTTTTGTCTTTATCTGACAGGATGTGTTTAATGAAAGCCCAGCCTGTGCCAATGAGGGCGATAGTGATGAATAGAAGAGCTCCCTTCAGTCTGGAAGAGAAACAGACACTGCAGTGAGAGACTTCATTTTATTTTATCACACTTCCTCTTCTGCCCAGGTTTCTCCCACAGCCAATAAAGCCACAAACCCAAACAAATGCTTTCCTTATCCCTAATTTTGGCAAGTGCTTATCCATCCCACAACAGTGCCACAGATGTACTCGCTACAACTGTGCACCACAGAGCAGCATCAGGCTTCGTTCACAAGATCCGCAATCCTTTCCTGGGGGAGTCGCCCATTCACCATTGTGAACAGCAGCAAACACTGGCAGCTGTACCCACTTACCATTCACACCAAGAACTAATTAGATACTTGAATATTAGTGTGAACAAAGGAAAGTGAAGCATTTGTTACCCTTTCACTCCTCCACCCACACAGAAGTGCCAATTCTCTGCAGCTGCCCTCTGTAAGTGGAGCTTTCCCCTTCATACAGGGCTGACTGCTGAGTCTTTGGTGGTCTGAATGAGAACACAACGATTTCCCACTTTGTTCAGGAGGGAGACAGCCCCAGTGGCAATTTGAATCTATCACATCCATCTTCTGACATACTTACAGGTGAGTGATGTAATAAACAACAGCCCAGCCCTCGATGGGGAATCCCTGAGAAGAGATGTAGTGATAGTCGATCTGGAAGCAGAAAATACAGCACTTTACAAGCTGCTCTTTGACACCCCACCCTCTAAAAACAGGTCTGCTCCACATCCACTTCCATTTTCACTTTCCAGGCAGTGTGTACAAACCCAGCTCTGTCACATTTAGACAGCACTTCCTCCCAACACGTTCTACTTTTGTTTAGCAACAATGAGATCATTTCCATTTGCTCTATTTCCCAAGTGCTAGTGGATGTGTCTTGTACAATCTACATCCTTCCCACACAACTCCCCTGCTTAGCTGTAGTGAAACAACTGCAGTTGGAACCTATTTATTCATTCATTTTTCGGGTTCAGTTGCATTAGGTGACTAGAAGCTTGTTCGTTTCATTTTCACTGGAAGCCAGACTCACTTCACTGGACTCCAAAAATACTTGTAAGCAGGTATAATGCCATGGACATGAAGCTGAAGATCATGGCTGGCACAAACACTGAATGATTAAATGCTTGCCATTACCTTTGTTCGTGAGATATTTCCAGCGGAAAGGCAAAGTCAATACAATTCAACAGAGACATTACCTATGGGAAGTCTCAGAGCTGATAAGGTGAGGTCTGTTGCCATACACCATAATACTTCCTTGCCCTTGAATTCTACAAACATTCATCAAGGTTTTAATTTATTAATATTTACTGCAAGCCCGGAGCTGAAGCAGCAGCACAGCTCAAGCTTTCAGGCCAGCCACAGATGGCTGAAACATTAAAATTTGTGGAACTCATTCAACCCCCAACCGTTGCTGCTTCAACACTTCAGGCTATGATCTCAACTGTATTTAGTCAAAATTTGCTGCTGAAAAACAAACACTTCCACCAAAGAGCTGCAGTTCAGTTCTAATGCTTCAATATTAAGACCAGTTCTCCCTCCCACTGTCCCCTCTCCAAAGCAGATTTCCCTAACGGCATGTCCTGGATTCATGTTTCTGCTTCCCAGCTTCGCAAACATAAATATTTCCAATTAGTGACTTTACCCTAAACTACAGTGATTTAANTAAGTTTAGCATGACAGTCTGAAGTAACAATACTGACTGAAGCAGTTTTCAAACATAAATTGTGTGTATTAAGCATGCAATACTGAGCCAGACTTGGAGTTTGAAGTTATCAAATATGACTGTGAATTGGGCATTACAAGAGGAGGAGTGAAAATTAAAAATCAAACAAGGTAGGCCCTCCTTGTCACACACACTGCACTTACCTGCGTTTACGAAGTATGTGGATCCATA
>VYZQ01011707.1:17309-31047 GCA_013400655.1 Mystacornis crossleyi
TTAGTCAAGCATTTAAAACCTCCAAAGACGGAGACTGGATTGCACAAATGCTCTGCTACAACGCTAGAATGCCTACTTAGGAGAAGCATCTTATTTATTTTACTTATTTTCTGTCCTAACGTCTCACCTGAGGCATCTAAGACTTACTAAAGGGAAACAGATATTGTGTGCCACTACTAAAAACTGCTTGAAATCATTGTCCTCCTAACCTCCCTTCAGCTAGCTGTTGGTGGCCATAAAATTCCCCCTTTGGCTTTCTTTTTGCCAGACAATAAACAACCAAGTTGTTAACCTGTCCTCACAGGCACCGACGGTCTCCAACACTCATTGTCTCTCTGGTGGATCAACAGGACTGGTGAACACAAATCACTGAGCAGGAGACTCCAGCCCCAAAGGCAGTGCTGTGCACAGGTTTACACAGGATGTACCTTAAGTTCCAGCCCAAGGGGACCCCAGAACATGACCACAACTCAGTGCCGGATGCACAGCAATAAGGAATCAGCAGTGAGAGCACACACAGGTCAGGTTTAGCTGGCTTACCTTTGCCATCTGTATTTTCGTTGGGCTTTGGAGGATTTTTACCAGAATCACTGCCCAGTTCAGAAGTTTTTAGCAGCTTGGTATTTAAAGCAGTACCATTTGCCTCAGATACAAATAAAATTTTGGGTAACAAAGAAGCAGCTTCTGAAGAGAACCGTACTTTCACACTAAAGAAACAAAGAGGTTTTGTTACAAAATGAAAGTAAAACAACAGTTTTAAAGAGGCTATTTGTCACAGCCTACATATACCCAACAGAGGAAAATCAACTTGTCTTGACTTGTTTTTTGTACCACAAAGAACCGGAAAGAACCAGATCAGAGATAATTGCAGAACTGGTCATTGTGGGAAAAGTCACACTCTACTTCTACATGAAATACAAGAGCAGATGAAGAAAATTAAGTTTCTTCTTTGGTAAGCAGAGTCTCACTAGAAACTGTTACCACACATGTGCTCTTGCAGAAGAAAGCAATGCAGACTTGAAGGTACTTCCATAAAAGAGATAATTCAAGACAAACAATAAAATGGCATATTGAGTGCAGAAGTGACCCAAGACATCAAAGCTCATGCCTTCAGCACAATTAAGATAGGTTGCTTTTGCCTTTACCCCTCCAACATGCAGGAAGAATTCTTGGATCATTTTATACTGCAGATGTTTTACTTTTACACTCAACTCCCCTCAACTCTCATGTAAACCCTCAAAAAAAACAACCTATATGCACAGCAGCTTTCCAAGCCCTTAAAACAAATCTCAAGTGTTACATTATCTTCAATGAAAAAAGTAAATTTAAAATGTCTTGTATGGTCTTTACTCACACTTTAGTTTCTATCTCCAGAAGTAAGATTACAACAGAGACATCTGGCTCTGGTGTCTTCTTCAAGATACAGTAATCCACTTCTTCATCCTGGGAACATGAGCAAAACATCTCTGAAGTGCCCTCCGGACATGTTACCCTCCAGGCAGAGGTTACCATTCTTAGTCCAGCAAGTTGTAAATCCAAATTATCCTTCACATCCTGCCCATGTCTGAAGTCCCCCCACCGGTTTTTTTTTCGTATTTCTTCCAACCACTCCCAGAGTCAGGAAGACTATGAGATGTCCCAGCTTAGAAAAGCAAGTTCACTTCTCTTAGTCTTACCAGGTAAGTGGAGAAACCATCATTCCTTGTTCGATCCAAGCTGAATCCCACCTACAAGACAATTGAGAAGAATCTGTCAATTCGAAGCCAAGCCACTACTAAAGATACTGCTTTCTAAACAAATTAACCTACATTTAAGGCAGAATCCAGCTATTTTTCTCATCCTCCAATTAGACAGAAAAATACATTCAAATATAACAAACTCCATATCCACCAAGAAAAAAAATATCATGATTCAAACCCAAACTAAATCTGGAGTACCTTCTGTCTCTGAACATTTTAACTTACTTCATTATTATTCCAGATGTTTTTGCTTGACAAAAACATTTAATACTTTTATAACAATGAAGAGGTGAAACTGGGCAGCAGAGTAAGAACTCAAGTCTGTTATCTAATCTAGTATTTCAGTCGATTAAAGCCCCTAAGATAACATGTAATATTAGAGTTCTCTTAAAAATAAGACTGTCACCGTTCTGGAAACCTACTGGCAATGATCACAAGCTGAACTGCAATGCAACAGGACACAGTGTGAAAAAACCTCCCATCAGAGGACTGCTCAGGAAACTGATGTTCAGTGTAAGTTATAGATGGGTGCATCGAGTTCAGCAGAGGATCCAGTAAGTTAAAGGATCATCCTTAATGGAGAGTGCTCAGGGATAAATCTCAATACACAGATCCTCATAATTGGCTCACGATGGGGAGCAAAGCCAACAGCATCACAAGTTTGGATCTGACACCTGAGACAACTGGAGGCCACCAGTGCAAGGGCAATTTCACAGGAGGCTTCACAGGAAGGAACTCACTGATAAACTCTCCATGTCATCAGGGGCCACTGCTGGCTTCAGGGAAAGGTTGCTGACATTGACTCTCATGAAACCATCCTTGAAGAAGCCAAAGGTATTCAGGTGCACCTTCTGCCTCACATCATCCTGTTCGAAAGAAACGCAAGTTTACAAATACATGCAGAGTCATCTGCTGCAGCAGAGGGGAAGCAGGGTGAGTGATGACATTTGAATATTCATGCAAAATATCTAACGACACGAACAGCAGATTTCTTTAGGATACCTTCAGATGTAACCAACTATTTCACTGGAATGGACCGACTTTTTCAATAACCTGAACAGCAAGAACTTTAAACAGACATGTCTCTGCCTGGCGATGCTACTGGGAGATATGCAAGCAAAATTCTGGAAGAATTTAAACATCTGGCATCACTGATTAAACGACATACAGCAAAATCTCCCAAAGTGACTGCAGACACATCAAGACAATTATTGTTTGAATGCTGGCTACTGTCATTGCCTCAGACTGAGAGGAAATAGGTGACTTTGGGGATCTTACCTAGCCGAGAGCTGGGGTTTGGCCAAGTGTTTAGCAAATGCATTGTCATCCCCTCAGATCATCTGTGCTAGGCAGGGTCAGTGTTTGGACAGGCAAACACCAATACACTGGAGAACTACGTGAGAAAATAAAGGTTTGTATGTAGCCCCACACCTCCAAATGATTTTTGGCATAAAATAAATAAAAAATAAGAATAGAATAAATACCTAAAACAGAATTACTTGGGTTAGTTTCTCTAGCACGAAAATTCTAATTCCCTCGTTTACTCCCAGTTTAGCTGCACAATAATTTCCTTCCTCTCAGTCTCACAAGGAAACCAAAGCAATTGATCTCTTCTCATGCCCTGCTCAGCTGATAAAGGTTCAAGTACAGTGAGCTTTAATTTTTTTTTTTAATAAGGAGGCCCTTAAGGACCTCACATGAAAAATAGTTGACGTCACACACAGCTGCCACATCAGATGACAAAAGGTCACATCCAATGTCTGCAGTTGGTCCCTCAAACCTACTGGGTCCTTAATTGGAAGAAAAGCAGAAACAAGGCAACAGAAATCAAAAATAAAATTTAAAATGGAATTTAAAACATTTGACAAGTTGGCACTAAAAAAAAAAAAGTTTCTTCCTCCTGCTTCTTCTAGGAAAAGATAATCAGATTGCAGAATACTCTAAAAAGAGAAGTCAGCTGCCAAAGGCAAAATGTTCTGGAGACAGTCCTGGAAGACTGAGCTACGAACTGTACAAGTACAAAAAGTTCTTCCTCTCCCTCTACCCCAGTATTGATTTTGACATCTCTGAAGAAAACGCTCCTGACTCATAAATATCACTCCCTGTAATAGCAGGGCACTAATCCTGACACAGCTAACCTGTAATCTAGCTGTAATAAGATCATCCTAATAGAATCAAATTAACCTGGCAAATAACCAGATGGTTCCCTTAATGCTCAGAAGAGGAAAAAAAAGTTAAGTGACATAGGGCTTCCAGCAGATGCTTTGTTCAACAGAGTGTTACAGCTCTGCTGTCTGCGGGTTCCAGGTCATGGAACGGGCTCGAAACAAGAGCCCATCTGGTTCCTCCAGCACTGTAATTTCCAGTCAGAACACAAAATTAATCCTGGCTCTTCACAGGGCACATCAGATGCATTTGGCCCCATCAGGACAGAGAAGAATTTGGGTGAATCTGAGGGGGACACAGTGTCATCCAGCCACAAGGTGTTTTGTATCTTGTAAACGTGACCAGAGGCAGCTCCTCAATTCAGAGCACTTGCTCAGAGCTCCTCAGTTCAGTTTAAGTGATTTACTCTGTTAATTTACTGATATGCACCCTGGCACCAGCAGATAATTAATATACAACACACACCACTTTCCTCCCTGGTTTTATCTCAGCTTTGAGTGCTTAGAGTTTACAGATTTAGTTCACAAATCCTTCAGCTTTACATGATCCCACACACACACTGTCACCAGTTGCCACGAAGCAACAGCAAGAGCATCTATTGCTCCACATATTGACAGCCTAAAGACATTGGCTTACTAATAGCTACCTAAGGTTTAAGGGGTTGAAAGAACCCAGATTTTATTTATAATCACTCAACTACTGACTTCAGAAATATTTACGTTTACAACAAAGGTGTGAACCCATACAAGTGAATACTTCAGCATCCAAGTTGTTAACATACACATTAATTTAATTTACATAGGATGCATTTAAAATTAAGCTTGCCCTGCTGAGAAGAGATGATCTGGGACTCTTCACTAACAGGTTACAGTCAAACCAACACCCAAAGTTCTCAAGCTTGTTTCCATAAAAATCTTCCCCTGTTCTTCCACTCCTTTAGGATAAAAAGCGATCCTGAAATATTTGAATAAAGTTACAGGAAGGGGCAATCCATGATCCTGTAGCTCAGAATGTGCAGAAAAATATTCTCTACCATTTTACCCTAAATCTAATTGGGATCACATTGTCAGTGCAGTGGAAGTTCCACCAGAGAGTGCTTACCCTTACCTGGAAGGAATCTTATTATCTGTGTGAGACTAATAGTAAGGCTTTTAACTTGTGTAAGACTAAGTGAAGTATTGTGAAAGGTATTTTCAACCTGAGCTACTGAAGTGTGAAACCTATCAACATTAAAAGGCCACAGGTATTTACAAGCAACCACTGAAAACCAGCATTTTCTCTGTAACTCCATGTCTGACAAAGGCCTTGGTTTTGGTCAAGAGAAACATTTCAACTACAGCTACTTCTGGAATCCTCAGACATTTGTTTCTGTTGGTCTTCCATAACTTCCAAATTTTATAGGTTTTTTTGTAGGGGGTAGGTTTTGTTAGTTGAGGTGTTTTGGGTTTTTTTACACATCTCATTAAACTAATGAAGCTGATAACAACTGCTGCTAAGGAGGAGCATCTCTGGCACGGTCAGCCTAAGAGCAAGATTCAAGCAAATCATTTCTCCAACTCACAAAAAATAAACTATTTCTACACTTTTATAAAGACAAAATACTATTTTTAGAACAGGAAACTGCTCAGACAGTGACCTATTTTTCTGACAACAAAAAAAGCTTCACATTAGCGCGGTAATTACAAAGATACAAGAACGAAGCTATTCTGAATTAAGCAATAACAGCTTGTTTGAGGAAATTTAATATCAAACATTCCCACAAAAGTGTGGCCTTTAGCTTGGCTCAGTGTCAAGGCACACTTGCAAGCAAAGCAGGGAGCCGCTGGCAAGAACACCAGAAAGGAGATTTCATTGTGAAAAGGCTCAGTTGTTGGAGCCTGATGTTTACATAAAGGCTGTAAAGCAGGGGGTGAAGGAGGAAGGGACAGACTGCTCTAACAATAAAGCTCATGTTTGTAAATGAGGTGGGCAAAGGCATTAACTGACTGCAACTTCTCCCAGCCCTTGGTAGGTCAGTGCTGCAACTCGCACAGAACACCTGCAAAACCAAACCCACACCCCACTCTGATGGGAAAAAACAGCAAACAGGATTTAGTAATTGATCCGGGCAGTCCAAACAGGGACTAAAAGCCACGATGTTTCCTGCTGAGAACATTTGCTCCAGGCAAGTTGGAAAGTTTTCTATGTAAGGGTAAAGAAACACCCCAGGGGAAACCCTTCAGCACTCAACTGCTTGTCACAAATTGCTCAAAACAATGATGCAACCAGCACAAGCCTCCTAATTTACTGCTTCAGGAAAAAGCTTACTCTTCCTGAAATACAACAATATTCACGTGGTTGCACTTTAAACAACTACAAGTAAGACATGAACACATCCCAGCAGTCACTGTCTGCCAAAGCCTGAGATGGAATTCCTGCAAAGTCCTGGATTCTCCCTAAACTGCTACGACAGCACAGTAATGCAGGTCCCAGTCATTTACCACTTTATTATCTCTTCGAATGTTTCTACTGGCAGAAAATAGCATATTGTTGACAACCAAAACAAAACTTCAATTCTGAAGACTTACAGAGCTTTCCATGAGCCACACAAGAAGCCAATAAAAAGCATCACCCCAAGTGCACAGTTCCTGTGTCCCACAACAGTTGTGCAGCTGCTCACGCAGAGCACAGCAGGCAGCAGCACACCTTCACCCTGACCTCCACCGTTTCCCACCAGCAACCCTGAATAACTAGTTTTTCTCAAATATAGTCACAGGATGACACATCGCTCCCTCAAAGCACACCCTGCAGTCTATGGAAACAAACCAGGAAAGCGTCAGCACCGGTTTCTTCAGCCTCTACTAACTGCTTGGTCAGTGCAAAGCAGCTGCATCTGGAAGGGCAGTAAGGCAGGCAAACACCCCTCAGAGTGACCAGGGCAGGAAGGCCACCACAAAACACAGCTAAAAGGAAGCTGAACCAAAATCCCCTTTCAGAAACCCCTCCTTCAGCTCACGTTCAGCCCTCTCTTATCACATCGCTTTTAACGGAACGTGAAGCAGCTGCACCTTCAAGCCACCACAATTCTCAGGCCCCTTCACACGCTTTACCCGCGGCTGAGAAACGGGCGGCCAGAACAAGCGGGGCGGGACTGTGGGGATGCGGTCACAGGGAGCGGGAGGACAACGGCAAAAGCAGAACACGGCGGGGCCCGGGCCGGCTGAGGCGCAGGGGGAAAGCTCAAAACGAAGCGAAGAGGAAGAAGAGTCGGGGCACGGAGCAGGACGAAAATAGAGACGTGGGGAGACCAATCCCGGCCCGCGGGAGGTGCGCAGGGCCGGGCCAGCCTCACCGCTCCCCTCAGGGCACCCGGGGGCCGAGCCAGCGGGGCCAGGGGCGGCGCAGACCTTACTTTGAGCGTGAGGTGATGGACGCGGGCGCGGGCCGGGCCCGCGCTGAGCAGGAGCAGCAGCAGCCCCAGCACGGCCCCAGCGCCGCGGGCCGCCATCTTTGTTCCAGCGTCAGCGTCCCCCGCGCGCCACTTCCGGGTCAGGCGAGTCACGTGTCGGGTGGGGCGGGTCACGTGACCGCGGTGGGCGGGGCCGGGTCCTGTCAGGGAGTCATGGAGGGGTTGGGGATGGGGGGGGAGCTCGGGCGTCATCCAGTGCCACCCCCTGCCCGGGCAGGGACACCGCCCGCTAGACCAGGGTGCCCCAAAACCCGTCCAACCCGGCCTTGAACACTTCCCGGGGAGCAGCCACACCTGCTCTCAGCAACCTGCGCCCGTGCATCACCACCCTCCCAGGGAACAATTTCCTCCCAATATCCAGCCTGAATTTTCCTACTTTCAGTTTGAACCCACTCTCCCCTGTCCTGTCACTACAGTTCCTGCCGAAGAGTCCCTCTCCAGCTTCTGTAGCCCCTTCAGATCCTGGAAGATGCTGTGAGGTCTCCACACAACCTTCTCCGGGCTGAACAGCCCCAGCCCCCTCAGCCTTTCCCCATGGGGAAGGCACTTCCCGCCCTTCTCTCTCCCCCTGAGGCCCTTGTGGGCTCTGTTGGGCTGCCCCTGCCCACAGGCTGCTCCCCGCGGTGCCCCCCGGATTGGACCAGGCCCCTCAGTGAGGGCCATGGCAGCAGCCAGGCCCTGTGGTGGGTCCCTCCTCAGCCCTGGGACCCCCTTGGCGGTGGGGTCCCCCATGGGTGGGGGGTCCCCCATGGCCATGGGTCACAGAGGGGGACACTGGCCAAAAGGAACCCCCCTGCGCCTCCCCCAGACCAGCTTCTGTGGGGTGACACAGAAAAAAAACCCAAAAAGACTGAAGCTCTTCCTACCTCAGCCCTGCAGCATCGTCCACAGGGAGATGTGGGATGGTTGTTTACAGGGAGGGGTGAAGTGGTTGTTTCCAGCTCAGCCGTGGATCTACCAGTAAGTTCCAGCTTCTTCCTGGGAGCTATGGCAACAGCAGACGTCTGAACATCAGGTAGTCCAAACAACAGGAAAATTGCTTTTCTATTTAAAGCCAGGGTTAAAGTATTGATTTTGAATATCACCAAAAAATATGTAACAAACAAAGGGATTTGTGCTTCTTAACAGGAATAGTTTTGTACCTATTGAAATATTTAAATAAGTAGCTGTAGTCCCAATTACAAGTAAAACAAAAAGCAAATTGGGCCTGGTTTCCATGACTTGTTGCTCAAAATGAGAGTAACACAAGAAGCAAAATGAATGTGAATAGGAGCAATTAAAATGGCTTTTTAGTTGACACACTGCTAAAAGAAAAAATGGAAAGACTATGCAATGGGAAGCCGTCAATGTAAATAAATCTGTTTTTTTCAGTGAGGAGCTTTCAGCTCCCAAAACTCACACATTCTGATTTTCCCTTTCAGTGTGTGGAGTAACAGATGGGCAAGTTCTGTTATCTAGAGACAGATAAACAACTGGACTGGCCCAGGCAAGTGAGGGTGAAAAGGAGAAAAAAATCAATGGCCTTGACCTTTTTTTAATCAAGATCATGGTAGAACGTCCCATCTTTATTTAGAGAGATGATTCAGATGTTCCTCTACATTTTTTCCTCACAATTTCATTTCCCCCTTGTATATTCTTAGGTAAAAAAATAAACAAAGAAATCTCACCAACAGCGAAAGAAACCTGGACTGGTACCAGGAAATATCTGGAAGCACGAAAAAAAACCCCCAAACCTGTTTTTCTAGTAATGTTCTTTCTCTGGGCAGTACGTGTGGGTGCCACTAGATGTCCTGGCAGCATCAGCCCTTGCACCGCACGGAGCTACAACACAGGTTGCAAAAACCCCACGGACCTACAAACATCGGATGATGTATTCTAAAAAACTCCGGTGAGATATTTTCTTGGAATTGGGGTGTGTGGGTGGGTGTGGGTGTTTATTTGTTTGTTTTAAATATTATAATGATTATAATCCCTGTGCACGGACCACCTGGGAAAATGGGGAGTTTGACTCCCAAGAAACAGCTGCTTGCAACCACAGCTGGAGCACAGGCTGTCGTGCCTTGCTCCACTGGCAAGGATCAGGCGCACTTTGGCTGCTTGAGTAGTCAAAGAGCACAAGAAATTCCCCTCTAATTCTGGGATTTGCCCTTTTTAGTCTGAGGATGCTTCCTTCGGGTTCCTTCAGAACCTTCCTTAAGAAGAATCATCCTCGGTCTGACGATGATTCCTAGCACTCAGGGATTTTTTTATGCCACAGAATAGAAATTTTCTGAAGATCTTTATTTTTTTTCAATGTTTCTTCATCTACTATTAGGATATTGTGGTAACTGTAAGTTCCCCAATTACCTATACAAAATGAACAAAAAATAGAATTTATAATATGTTTACTTTCTTTGGCTATGCATTTCTCTAAGAATTTGTATATTAAAAGATGTCTGTACCTAAATTTACATCTTTATTGAGATACAAAGCAGCCTCTGACCATCGTTAATAAGCTGTAACAGTAACTTCCATTGTGACATCGATTTGTTTCGTTGTAGCTTACACAGAAGATCACTTTACTGTAAGTCTCCAGTTCCCAGTACATGCAATTGTTCTGGATATCTTTTTTCTTTACTGCTTAATTGTAACTAAACATGTGATTAGAACTCTTCACAGACTGATTTGTTTTTTAGTGTATCGTATACAATTACCAAGGTTGGATGGAAGGTATCAGCAGTGTCAGAAAATCATGATGGAGGGACAGTCTGCAGGTACAGCTCGGCACAGAATGACCCAGATTGCCATTTTGTTAACGCATTTTGTGAGCCAAATTTGTTAGTTGTTATTTGTTATTAAAAAATATTATTTGTTAATATTGTCATTTTGTTAACGCATTTTGTGAGCCAGGGTACAGGCATGGAGTGGGGAGGTGAGCAAGATAACACAGACCCAGGGCAGGAGGCACTCAGGACCCAGTCCCACAGTCCCTGGTGAAAGAGAGAAGAGCTGGCCCAGGGGTCAGAGCTGGCAGCAGCCAAAGTCGAGGTGCTGCTGAGTTCACAGCAATGAGACAAGGGCAAGGCTGAGTTGAGAAGCCCATCTGCAGTTTGGGTGATGATAACCAAGGTCAGTCATGGTCTGATTGCGGCTGGACAGGTCTACAGGGACAAGGCACGTTTAAGATAAGGCCAGATGTAAGCCAGGCTCCATATCAACAGGATCTACAGCCAGGCACAGCCTGAGCTGGAACTGGGACCCCCTAAAACACGGGACAAACAATGGGGCTTTCAGGCCGGAGTTTAAATTGAGTTCCTGGGTCCGTGGGCAGAGGGCGTGAGCAGAGGCCCCAGGTGAGGCTGGCCAGGGCCGTTAGGGATTATCGGGGGTTTATCAGGTCTTGATTAGGCCCCTCCGGGCCCTGATGGGGCATTAAAGAGCACAGAGGTCCCCTGTTGTGTGTCAGAGCGATCTGTGTAGTGTTGTAACAGCAGAGAGGAAACAGCTGTGATGATGATGGCCTCTAGGAAAGGTGTGTCCTCTTCCTTTCCTGGTGCTGTTTCAGTCCCAGTGTATGAGAGGTTACTTGCAATCCATGTTCCTTATCTTGGATGTGGATAATTTGGGTTAGAATTGTAAAATCAAAGGGAAGCAGCTGTAAGGGTGATAACTGGGGGGGAAAGGTATGTCCTCTTCCTCCTATATCCTGGAAGCTAGAAATGCTTGTCTATGCTCTCAGAGTTGTGATTTTTCTTGCTTTGCATGAGTAAACAAACACAGAGAAAAAAGGTTTCGATTGAACTGTAGCTTAGGGATTTATTTTATCTACTTTATATGGTTTCTCAATCATTTAACAGTGAATCTGGCTGTTTTCAAGGGGGCTTGGGGTTTCCCAAACAAAGTCCTGGCTTTCTAAAAATGGAATTGCTTCTGCTTGGGTTTTGGAGCTGAATCTGGGAGCTGTTCTGAATCATAACAACAGGAGAGATAAACAGAGAATTTACAGGAATAGGCCCATATGTGGATAACAGATCTGCTTGGTCTTGTTCTCAGTGTGGCTGAGGGAAAACTCCTACCCAGCTTCTGTGTTTCTTAGATATGGATTGTGCATATTGTACTTCTAAGTGTAATTTTGAGTTATTTTTTGAGACTGGAACCTACTGAGCTTTCCAGCATCTACTTCGGCATAAAAGGCTCTTAATGCTCCTGTCATTGCTAATTACATTAGTAATTAGGGACCAGCCAAGCTGCAGGCCCTGTTGTTCTGGGCACTGCACAACTGAAAGTAATAATGTAAGTGGCAGTCCCTGTCTTGGAGAGTTTCAGGCTAAACAATAAAGACAGTCAAAAATAGGGAAAAATCCAGTTCTATAAACATGTAGAATTAATTTTATTTATTTTTTGTCTTGAGCCTCTGTCCACAGAAATTTTGATAACTTGTGATAGTTTTTGGCATGGTTTATTCTAATGTACCATCATAATATAAAACTTGTATTTCTGGCCTTTATCTTTGTGGAACTGGTGGAGCATTTCTATCTCTCAGCGTGGACAGGTTTCCCTGCCCATGCTGGTGTAACAGGTTTGCCCTGTTCCCCTCCCAGCTCTTTGTGCAAAAGGAAATTCCACACAAACTTAGCTCAGATGATACCAGTGCTGCTCTCTGTTTCCGTACACTCTTTTTCTGTGAGTATTTATGGGTTAAGCTCTCAAAAAGTCATGATGCAACCGTGCTGTCTGGTTTTGCAATGTGTCCTGGGTGCATGTAGGGCTAAGGATGGTGGGTCTGGGAGCCTGTGGAAGTACAGGCCCTTGGAAGACTGTGGTTGTGCTTCAGGCAGCAGGGCAGGCTTGGATATTCAAATATGTTGGCAGTAGAAGGAAGAACTGTTCTAAAATGAGCTGAACAGGGTGTCTCTTAGTTGTTATGAAGTCAGCCCTTTAATAACTTTTAATGATGAACAAAAGCATTGCCTGTTGTGTTTCTGTTCAAAGACAGCTGTGTGAGGAGCAGCACTCTCCTCTCATGTTCAAATCAATGGAACTTGGATAAAAATAAATGCAATTCTGTTATTAACATAACATTTGTCTTCATTGTTGTTCGAAATGCTGGAATGGCTTAATGTGTTTTTCTTCCTCATGTAGGGTAACAGCCAAGCATCAGTGGAAGAAGTGCATTAATCCAGAGGAGATAATGCTTGTTGTAGCAGCCGGTCAGTTTTTATCTTCTCACATCAAAAGCATCCCCACCCTTTATAAGCAGAAGCCTTTTACCTCAGGTGAATTAATATGCTTCCCTTTTTTATTCCCCCCACATAAATCTCTCATGAAGAGATACAGCAATAAATATATCAGTGCAAAGCTCCTTTTACATTTTTTGTAGCTGAAAAGCAGAAATGCAAAATGAGATTAAGTGACACAGCTCAAATAAATGACACAGAGGAAGAGGATCACAAAATAAATATTTTTCTGGCAAGGAAATGAGCCATTTTCTGCAATGCCTGTGTAATTGCTACAATAACCCACATTTATGCAAAGGCAGATAATTTGGTTATTTTCCTGCTTGCTTGTTGAGCATTTTGGTGACAGATGGTAGATTTAATATTCTTGGATTTGGGTTATTTTGGGGGTGGGGGGATGTATATACTGGTTAGCTGAGTTAAAAGTCGGTCCTTGCAGGGAGTTCACAGAATTAATTCAGTTGGAAAAGACCTCTGAGGTCATCGAGTCCAACCTGTGGCCAATCCCCACCCTGTCAGCCAGACCCTGGTACTGAGTGCCACATTCAATTTTTTCTTGAACAGCTCCAGGGATGGTGACTCTACCACCTCCCCCAGCAGCCCATGACAATACTTAATCACCCTTTCTGTGAAGAAATTCCTCCTGATGTCCTACCTGAACCACACACGACAGAGCTTCAAGGGTTCTGGGTTCTAAGGCTGTGAGTTCCCTTCCTTTCTAGGGCCCTCGCCTCCTTTACAAATGACCACACCAAAAACAGTTGCCTCAGAACCAGCCTCACCTGGCTCGCGGGAGGGTGCTAAGAGGCAGGGAAGGGCACCTGAGGGTGGGTGGGGCTGGGATCACCACCCCTGTACTTGGCACAGGTGAGGCACCTCAAGTACTGCATTCAGTTTTGGGCCCTTCACTTGAAAAAGGACATTGAGGTCCTGGAGTGTCTTCAGCAAAGGGCAACAAGGCTTGTGTAAGTTTTAGAAAGCACAGAATCATAGCATAGTTAGGGTTGGAAGGGGCCTCTAAAGGCCATCCAGTCCAACTCCCTGCTGAGAAGGGACCTCTTCAACCATACCAGATTGCTCAGAGCCCTGTCCAACCTGGCCTTGAATGTTTCCAATACATTCCTGTGCCAGTGCTGATGATTCTGTGACCAGGGCAGGGAGCGCCTCCT